>ML780940.1:8020-20568 GCA_009831015.1 Picea engelmannii
ATGAGTATGGATTGATGCATTTTTCTGTTGAAGAACAATGTTGGTTATGACAGTGAAGTTATGGCACCTTGGTTATGTGATATATCTTGATGATGTATTAGAAGCTTACTTGTTGGAAAGCTTGATGCATGCATTTAGCATATGGATGGGCTACACATTGGGACATGTGGTTGGTGAGTTGGTGAAATGATAATGTTGTACATCATCGATGATCTATAGTTGATGCATGATTGGTACTTTTCTAGTACATTGATAGAGGCACCTACTAGACGTTTGATTGGCACATGTTTTATGGAGTATTTGGCATACATGTATGGGATTCATCATTTTGTGGTGTTGGTGCATGATGGTGTACATGTTTTGGTACACTCATATATGGAATATGCTTGATGATACTACACCATTGGTACTACTTGATTAGCACAATAATTGGCATTTGTTTGAGATACATGATTGTGGCACTTGGTTCATGATGGAGACATATCATGAGTGATATGATACATTGTTTGGCATATTGGTAGATGCACATGTTGGCATGTTGATAGAGGCATATGATTGATACACTCCATGGATGATATCTTTTGGCACATTGCATGATGTTGATGAACATGGTTGATGTACATGGGTGTTGTGCATGATGAACACACATTTTTGTACATGATGTACTTGGTTGATATTTTGCTCATGATTCTTTATTTCATTGTTGACATATCTTTTGCTTCATGATGCTTGGCATGGCATGCGTTTGATGCATGAACAGGTCCAAGGATCGTTATATGGTAGCACATTATTCATCTTGCAGAGAAGATAGGGGAGACATACCCATAGGGGGAGTCATTCTTCCTCCCATGATTCTAGGAGGATATATTTATCAGATGCATACCTAGAAAAGAGCCCTTTATTTGAAGAAAGAGCACATAAGCATAATTCCAGGGGGAGAAATGGTCACAAGTGGAGTATGTTCGATGTATCTTCAACATTACATCAGAGTGATATCCCTTGTTCAAAAGGGGAGAGATAATTCAGAGGAAGATCAAAGGCACTCAGACAGGGGGAGTAGCCCCAAGGAAAGTTCAAGCAAGGGGAGCAGCCCCAAGAGGAGAATGGCCCTTTGCCATTGATGTCAAAGGGGGAGAGTTAATCACATTGATGTGATTGATGTTTATTGATGAGGAGAGATAGTCGCATTGACTATTGATGTAAAGCATGTTTTATCTACATGTTGACATCAATAATTGGTAATTGGTGTTGACATCAATGTTGGTATTGCCATCAATCCCAAAGGGGGACATTGTTGGATCATGTTGTCATTGATGCCAATGCTTTGATTGATTGATGTCATTGATTGATGCCAAAGGATTAATTTATTGATTGATGATTGATGTAATGTAATATGTATTGTCCTTGATGAAGATGGATCAATGAGTTGTCATTGATACATGATGCATAGTTGATGTATATGATGCAGTGGTGGATTGATTTAAAGATGAATCATTATAGTCTTATCATGGTTGATAAGTTGCACAAATGGATGAACTCCAAAGTGGTCCCTTTATGGTGAAAGCCCTCACGGGAAGACGCTTTACATATTGAGTTATCCTAGAAGAATGGTTGGAGGACCCATGCTTGTATGTGGAATAATGAGATGAAGATCAATGAATTTGTTGATGAAACTATCCTAGATGGATATTGCTTGTCATGCCATTTCCGATAATATGTGGAATGTCACATAACTCCTCACGGTTTGAGAGTTATGACCTTATAAAGTTGGAGGACCCCCATATGAAGGCTTGAAGCCCCCAAGGTCAAAGAAGTCAAAGTGACCTAAAAGAAGAAATCATTATTTAAATGATAAAGTAAAGTGACAAAGTCAAGGTGGATTATTTAAATAATAAAGAGAAGTGACAAAATCAAGAAATGATAAAGTAAAGTGACAAAATCAAGAAGGAATATTTAAATGATAAAGTATTGGAGAACTTTCTATTTATGGAAAGTGGTTAACCCTAAAATAACAAAATTAGGTTAAGTGACCTAGAAATGGGTTAAGTGACCTAGAGGATGAAAGTATAAATAAGATAGCTATGGACTCTTGCATATCATCCCTTTTGTGGATCAATGGAGAGCTTCTTGTGAGAATATCTTTTGGAGTATTGATGGAGAGATTCTTGTGAGAGAACATTTTGGTGTGGATCTCTTGAGCATGATTGAAGATCTATTATGAGAAAGAGAGCGTGAGGAAGATCTCATGGACACATTGAAGTTTCGGCAAGTCTGAGATCATGACGGCGAAATTCTCAGAATTACAAAAAAACTCTATTTTCTAATGCATACGCGGGATGTCTATGTATAGGGGGCGTATACGAAAGTTGTCAGTGTACAAGGTGCGTACAGTACGCAGGCTGTCAGTGTATAGGGAGCGTACAGTGAAAAAATCATGGAGTTTTGTGGTTGAGCTGATGACAAGCTGTTGAATACTGAAGCAGGTTCCAGATCTGTACTCTATGGGCTCAGATCTATCACTAAGACACTAGTATGGTTACATTATTGTCTTGATGGATAACATTGCTTATTGTGTTGTGAATGCCTAGGGCATTCTTGGTATGATTTCTATGATGTGGTTTATGTTGGTTGATGGAGTGAGCAACACTCTCATGATTCAGTACTCATATGATGGCTATAGTATGTTGATTGCTTATGCATGATTGAGTAGCATTCATATCGATTGGTTGTGGAGCATGAGTAAGCTATTGGAGAGCTTGGATGTATTGTGACTGACTGGTGGTTAGTTTGGATAGTGAGTAACATAAGAGAATGATAAATTGGTTGCAGAGGATTTGAGTTGATCTTGAAGGATAAACCCTAATAGCTCAAAAGGTATACACAGGCTGTAGTATTGTTTGGGCGCGTATACACGTGGGTTGTACTACTAGTAGGGTGCGTACACACGCATGTTGCACTACTGACAGGTCGCGTACCTGTTGCAAATTGATATCCGTTGAGGATTGTTGCCTCATCTCAGTTGATGCTGAGGATGTAAGTCGAGTCTTGCATTATAGAGTTGGTGCTCTTGTAGAGTTTTACTCTATTCAGTTGTTGTTGAAAAACCCCAAGGATCGTAGTCCGTAATAAAAAGAAAATTGTACATACATCTTGTTTTCTTTATGTTCCTTGTGGTGATGACTTGTTGATGATATATTGCTGATATATGTTCACATCTAATTGGTTATAAATGACAGCCATGAGTGATGAGTAAAATGTTGAATGCTAACTAATGAGTTTTGTGAAAGAGGGAAGTTTTTGAAAAAAGAGCCCCACACTCATTCACCCCCCCTCTAAGTGTGGTAGGTGTGTCCAACAGTCGTTCCCTAGAAGGGTGACGTTAGGTTCATAAGAGTGACGTCAAGGCTGAAATAGTGGAACATTGGGCCTCCAAAGGCCACATGCCCCTCTTTCACATGCCAAGGTCCATGCTACATGCCTCCTCCCATCAAACCACCACATGCTCCACCAAACCCTAGCCTCAAGGTGACTCCAAGGGCTTGAGGGGTGATGTCCTAGGCCTCCAAAGGCCAACATCCAAGTGGGAGGGGCTGAAATATTGTCCTACAATGATGTTGGGGAGTCTCCAAATACAACGTCCTTCATCTTCAATGTGCAATTCTCATCATAAATGGTGCCCTAGACGTGGGGTCTAACATCCATAATGTGGGAAAGGTCTTACAAAGACAAACAAGTACGCCCTCCAAGGGTCCACAAGTCATATGAATCATGCCAAGTAAGCCACATATAATACAAGAACCACCCAAACATGTGCATCAAATCCCCCCTTTTCAAATTAAACAAATGCTCAAAGACCTTATAAACTTTGCCAAATTTGGGTATGGGAGGGTTGTTAAGGTGCCCTATTGGGTAGGCCATCCACCAAGTCAAGAGATGTTTCCAAAGAAGACCCTGTATAAGTCATGTAGTGAGTATGAGGTGGATTGGGGTAACACTTCTAGGTATGGGGTTCTTGACATACAAGGGTCTGTATTGTCTCATTTATGGGTGCCATTGTGGAGGGTGTGTCGCTCTTCATCTGTGATGCAACCATTTTCCAAGACATTTTATTGCCATTAATTCATTATGGTCTAAAACATTCAGTACTATGTGCAATGGAAAGTAAGGGATACCACAATGCCACTTAAATCTAGAAACACACAGAGTGCCATATGCAATTGAAAGTAAGAGACATTGCAAAATGCATTTCCTCAACAATTAGGACATTTATTCATCATGTGTTTAGAAGGTCCTTGATTCTGGTGGAGAATCATTTCATTGTTCTCAGGACCTTAGGGAGATCATCTAGAAGGATAATGATTGGATTTTAACTTTTTCCAGCTACAACACCTCTAGCCCTTTAGACCCTTCTTCCCATGAAATGAGGTAAAATCCCTTCTTGGGATCAATCAACCCAAAAACCCAAAAGATGAGGAGACAGAGGGAAAGAAGTGTGGAAAATGGTAAGTATGAACGAGAATGGTACAAAGACCCTTCAAGGAACTATCCAGTAGCAACCCTTTCCCTAAGGGTGACCAACTTGCTAGGGAAAAATGACAACCACCAAGGTGAAATTAGGAAAAAGGTATCACTTCCAAGCACATGTTTGATTATCAAGAAAGGATTATTTGCAACATGTTCAAATGCTTCAAATATTAAAGTGACACTTAGCATGACACTAGACTTGTTACCTCATGAAGTAAGACCTGTTGTCCTCTGGGACCAAGCTAATGTAATGGATGTTGCTCCACTGCTAGTGATGAGTGGTGATCAAAATGAATAGGAGGGACCATGCGGGCTCTGCTGCTCAATATGACTCTCGACACTCCATGTCTACTACATGTGGGCCTCAAGACAGTATAGCCTTAGTTACCCCTAGACTAAGGGGGTAACAGACCCAATAAGTCATCTTTGATTAAGGGTCAATGACCTTTTTGCTCCAAATTGGGCTCATCTTCAAAAAGTGGCCAATGAACAATTCGAAAGAAGTCTTAATGTCCTTTTTCCTTTGAATCGGGTTCATCTTCAAAAAGTGGTTGATGACCATTTTCAAAGAAGGACCAATGGCCTTTTTTTCTTCAAATCAAAGGCATCTTCAAAAAGTGGTTGATGGCCAATTTTGAAGAAGGCCCAATGGCCTTTTCTTCTCTTTGGATGCATCTTCAAAAATGGCCCAATGAGCTTCATCAAAATGGTCCTTAATTCCCTTCTCTTTTGAAGATCAAACAAATGTTTCAAAATGGGATATGGTCCTTACTTCATTCTCTTTGAGTAGTTCTTAAAATAAGACCTAACGATACTTCCCTTGTAATCGAGGGGTTCTTTTGAAAGATCTCGATAGGCTTAGTTTGAAGGTAGACTATGTTTCAAACGTGCTCGATGGGTTAACATTCAAAGTAGGGGCCAATGGCCTACTAAGAAATACTTGAAATTGGCTAGATGTGTGCATGAAGAAAGGTTGTGTGTGGACTTTGACCCATGTAATGAAATCAATTTTCAAAAGGAAAAGGAAGTAATAACCTCAACAAGAATTTTTATTTAGTAAAGTACAAAAATACACAACTTCCTCAATATTAGCACATAGGGGGCCAAGTTCATGACATAAACCCTAATTTTTTTCTTTCTCCAGTTGACACCAAAACTGAAGCATATGCACATCTCCATAAAAGGGTATATAGAAATATAATCATATTTCAAAAATATGAACTTCCTAAAAATGGAATTTTTTTCCAAGATGAGAAACGTTGGAAATCTAAGATCACACTTTCAAATCCTTCTCCTTCCTATGCATGTGCCAATTGCTACATTTCATATGCATGGATGAGAAACTTGTTGAAAAAAACACTTGTGTATGAAGATGTCTAGACTGAAGCATTGAATAGGTCATCCCTCAGTGTTACTCTAAAAATCTCAATGAGAAGTACTCAACTTTATCTTGAATGTTGGAACCAAGAAGAAATACTCATGAATGCATTGAAGCTTAAAACTTGAACTTATATGGACAAATTCAATGTTAATAGTGGCTCCATTTGGGGAAAGAACCCTCCTATGGGATGTTGAGAATCTTAGAACTTTAGTTGGCGATGAAATATCCATGAATAAACACTTTGGAACAAACTAATGAATGAAATCACCCAACTTATATGTCACTATAAGGAACTTTATTAGAATCACCTTAACTCCTTTTAGCTCAAAAAACAACATTCGGCCTCCAAAATTCAATATAGTCATCCAACATATAGTACAAAGATTGACCTTGTTTCCAAGTAAACTTTGACCATGTACCTCAAAAAGATTATCTTGATTATGAATAGACTAAAAAACATACATAAGGATTCTCATGAGAAACCAAGCCTAGTGACCTAATCTGTCCAATGACACTTATTGAAACCAAAACACACCAAACCCAAAAGGAAAACTCAAATCTAGGCCTAATACTATTTTTTTACATCAAAGAAACACACTACACTTTTGAAATTAAACATATCATAACTAACATGACTCATTATTGATCAACATGCTTAAAAATCTAGTGAAGCCATCAATGCATCCAGTTGAACTTACGAGACCACTCATCATATTCGAAACTCCAATGTAATTAGCGATGCATTTGATCCATTCAAATATCTTCCTGTGTTCAACAACTTTAGAAGGTAATGAAACCAAACATGAAACTACACACAACTCCTAACATGACTAATTACCAACCAAAAGGAAGTTTGAAATTCCAAGGCTCCTTTGTGTTAACCTCCAAAATAATTCCTCCATGAATTTCTCAATTGGTTCAATGTAATAGCTTAAATCTAGGTAATGATTAGACTAAAAAATAGATCCTGAAATAAAAGCAAGTCGAGAAACCATTACCAAATCAATATATTTCTCCCATTGTTCATATATAACAATAGATGTTATCACATCCTTGTTGTGGGAAAAATCATGCTTTCTTGAACCGTAGGAAATCCTCAACATTGTACAAGTACTTCAACATATTCACCCATATCAACAGATGTAGAATCAAAGTGGCACATATCATCAAAAGCATGAGGTTCATAAACTTATCCTTCAAATATGAAATTCACACTACGAAGGGTCAACAAATCATGATTCAAATTCAAATCTTCTTCACAAGATACACAATTAATGGGAATAAACATAACTTCATTGAATTTTGGAGCCTCAAGAGCCCCTTCTTCTTGAACATCTTCAGTTGATTCACTTTCAATAATGGGAGAAGGGGAAAGCATACTAGAACCAACATTTGAATTACAAATCCATGAAGAATAAAAAGATACGATAGATTCATAACCATCTTCAAAATATTCATCATCCTCATCACGGTCCTCCCAATAGTTCCTAAAATCTTCATACAACTCCCATGAACACGATATAATACCTGCAAGTAATGACCAACACAACATCAAGCTGCAAGGACATCATGAACAACCTCATCAACATATCTTCATGGTCACATTCAACTTGGAAATGGTCAATGAATCTATCAAAAACTCAAAGACGTCACCTAATTGAAAAAACTGAAAAATGATAAGATTTTAGAAGGTATTTTCATCACCAACTTCTATAATGATAACATGAACACATAAAGGGGACCAATATTGCATTGGTAATGAGAAAGCAAAAGATTTCTTATAAAGAGTTACAATCTAGTTGAGTCAATCCACTTTATGAATGTGGGATAGACCAAAAAGCATATTAAAACTGAAATAAAGCATAAAGGCATAAAATAACCTAAAGTCCAAGTGACTTTATTAATGCCTATGTCTAATATCTAATTGACCATTATAATCTAATTTTTACTTTAACAACCTCCCTTAATGGTCAATCTACTAACTTCACCAAGCTTATCCCATAATTTTACATATTTTTCAAGACCAAGAGGCTTGGTGAAAATGTTCGCAGTTTGGTCCTTTGTGGGACAATAGTGTAACTCAATATATCCATCATCTACAACTTGTTTTATTAAGTGGAAATGTATCTAAATATGCTTAGCATGCTCGTGCAAGACTGGATTCTTGGCTAGTTTGAGCACCCCTTGATTGTCATAGAGTAGGGGTGTTGGCTCTGTTTGTTGCATCTTCATGTTTGAAAGCATCCTCCTGAGACAAACTACCTCACACGCTCCTTTCATTGCTCCTCAATATTATGATTCTATAGATGAAAGGGATATTGCATATTGCTTCTTGTTGGTCCAAGTGACTAAATTTGCACCAAGGCAAAAGACATATCAAATGTTGATTTTCTATCATCCACACAACCTGCCCAATCTTAATCTATAAACCCACATAGCCCAGGGTATTTTCTTCTATTGTATAGAATGCCAAAGTCAAGTGTCCCTTTAACATATCACAACACTCTTTTTATTGTTGTATAATGCTCTACCTTCTATGATGTCATAAATCTGGAAATGAAGCTCACAATGTAACTCAAATTAGGCTCGGTGGTTGTAAGATATATCAAGCTCCCCATTGGCTTGCTGTAGATTGACTCATTAATTGTCTTAGAGTCAGTCTTGGATGAAAGCTTCGGCCCTTTCTCCACAAGTGTAGATGAGATTTTGCAATCTATCATTCTGAACCTATCAAGCAAACTCCTAGCATATTTTGTTTGCGAGACAAAAATCTTGCTACCTATTTTCTAAACTTCTACACCTAAATAACAATGTAGGAGGTTGTTGATCTCTTTTCATGTTACGGAAAAGATTCAACCTCCTAAGGTATTCTTAAAGAAGCTACTAGGATCCCCTCTACTTTTTTATAGAGGTGGTACTCCTCTTTCTCACTCAGATTTCCAATTTGCTTATTCAAATAGATTAAACATTCATATCATCTACACTTGTGAGTGGACTAGGTGGTAAAATAACTAAAAGGATAGTAGATAAGTTACAACAGAAAAGTAAGAACAATGATTGCAATATAAATGATAACTAAAAAAAGGGGTCTAAGCTACATTGTTCACCACATTATTTTATCTGTACATTGCTAGCTCAGGGCCTTACAGTATGAACTCCGTTGCTTAAATTTCCTCACATTCCATGAACTCGTAATAGCCAAAGGAACCTACAGGAAGTTGCAAGGCTTCTTTTGAAAGCAAGTATGCTTTATCATTCAGTTCTTGGAGGATGTGGTTGAAGGACAACCATTAAAAAGATTGAAAAGAGAGCTTGATGTCTCTAAGGAGAGGTTCAATTCGGATATCTTATACCTTTATCTTTTATATTTCCCACTCAATGGCCATCTTGGAGTCCCCCATCACTTGTAATTTTTTGACATCTTTCTTAACCGCAGCTTCCAAAAGATTCCATAGAGATATAAACATTGCTTTATTGTTTGTGCCCTGCCCGGGAGAGAAAAAAATATGAACATAATGGTTCTTTAGATGGAGAATGACACCCACACCATAAACAAGAGGGTTCCCTTGAAAAGCACCATCCAAGAATCCCCAAGGATTTCGAAGTCAAGGGGCGACATCACATGAACTATGGGGTCCTTAGATTTCACTTCGGTTTTGAAATCTTCTTCCATTCTCAAAGTGATTTATGTTGTGACTTCGGGTGGAATAAGCTTTTCATTAAAAATGCTCTTTTTCCTATCCCACTAGATATTGGATACCACGATGCTTGGGAGTCCAAAGTAGAGATGGATCGCATGATCATCCATCCATTATTTGAAGCATTCTTCAATGGTAGGCTTGTTCCATTCAACCCTCGAATGAAATTGATCCTTGATCCTCATCCATACCTAGGATGCATAGGTATAATAAATAAAGAAATGTGAGACATATTCCTCTTGAGAAAAGAATAAAGGACATCAACTAGGACCGCACCATCACCTCTTTATACCATTGTCCCATGTAAGTAATTTGTTAATAAGGGCAAGCCATAATGCAATTTTTAATTTACTGGAGCACTAATCTTCCAGAATAGGCTCCACCACCATTTGACCTCTCCTACATGCATGGCTTCTCGTTTGACCTTGTAGCCCAGTTTTGCAGTAAAGGCACTAGACTTCGGGTTTTTAGACTAGAGAAGGGAGTCACGAGAGTTCTCATCAAGGGAAATGTAGCTTGTAACCAAGAGACTAATAAAATTATTCCATTCGGATGCATCCTCTTTTCTCAAACCTAAATCCTCCGGAGATAACCAACCCTCTTGACCTCTAGAGTTAAGAACAATTGTCTTAGCATCACACAACCAAGATAAATTTTGGTCCCTAAGGGATCGGATCAGATCAACCGAGAGCCAGGAAGAGTTTCCAACTACAATCCACAAATCTTCTCCTAGGCGGAAAAATTTGTCATTGCTAATTTTCCATGCCACTCATTCACCAACCAAAGGAAAATCCTGCACCAAATCCTTCCAAAATATTGAGCCTCTTAGTGTTTTCTAAGGTTCCTTGGTCCATTCCTCGACTTATTTACCAAGGAAATATTTGGATTGCAACACTCTACACCACATAGAGGACCCAACGATCATTCTCCAAAGGCTCTTACCTATCAAGTCTTGAGCAAAGACATTAATATTTTTTAACCCCCATCCCCCTAGTTCCTTAGGGGATGCAATAGAAGACCACTTATCCAGATGGATACCCTCCAAGTCGTTTTGACCCACCCATAAGTATTGACAACTAACATTGTAGATCATGTTTAGAATTTCTTTCGAAATTGTACCAATCGATGCCAAATAGACAAGGATGCTTCGAGAACCGACTTAAGTAAAACAAATCTCCCTCCACGCAAAAGCAATCTGTTCACCCAAATTGAAACACGAGCTTTGATTTTCTTTACCATCGAACTCCAGTCTTGGATTATGTACTTGTCAAGTTTTAAGAAGAAACCCAAATACTTAAATCCTTCATCCATTTTTCTAATGGGAGCCGGTATAAGTATCACCAAGTGTCTGAGCTCTTCTTTAGACCAATTGTGAAAAATAAATGAAGACTTATCATAGTTTATCTCCATACCTGTGGCTGAGAAAAATAACTAAAGCACCTTTTTGAGCTCTTAGATGATTCCAATCGAACCTTGAATGCTACAAAAGCTGTCGTCTACAAATAGGATATGGAAAATATATTCTCTCTCTAAGAATTTAATTACGCTAATCCTTTGTTCCTCTTTAGCCACCTTGATCGACCTCCTCAGAGCTTCAACTATAATAATGAAAATGATCCAGGTGGATATTGGTGGCCACCCACCTATTACACTTGGACCCCCACCATTGCTTCTTTCATTTTTTCAGTTTCCGCACAATTTACTATTTTTAGCAGTTTTTCGGGTCCTGAACTTCCGGAGCCGTTTTGAGGCCTTAAACGACGTTTTTTGGGAAAATGGGGAGCAATGTGGATCAGAAACCAATGTTTCTCACCCAAAAGTTGTATTCCTCGGATATATCTTTCTAATGAGGTATGGAACGCGTCAAACGAAGATCGTATGCCAAAGTTACGTCCCCGGGAAGTTGATGTACCAACTTACCCAAACGGGGCCCATAGTCTTGGCGTTTCATCTCCTAGGGTTAAGTCTTTGGATGTTTAGGGTTTTCCATTGTTTCTCAATAATAATAGGCCTTCGAGCCTCATTGTAACACAGTTTAAAGGCTAGTAGCCACCACATCTCTTCTCAGAGATAAGCTACCAACACCCTAGCTAGTTTATTTCCATTCTGTCTATAAGCATATTTCAGTCATTTGTTATTAATGAAATGAAGTCTTATTTCCGCTGCATATTTGCGTTTATGTGTATTTATGTATTTCATTATGTTCCTACATAAATCCGGATCAGTGGTATCAGAGCGGTCTGCTCATTCTCGATCCTTCTTTGCATGTCCCCAACGAGGTTGGTGTATAAGGAGTTGGGGCTCGATCTGGTTGAACCTTTGCAAGATCAACCTCGCAAACCCCGGCGACCGCCCATGGGGGAAGAAAAGAAAGATGAGGGAGAAGGAGAACCTATCAAAATGTTGCTCGAGGAGGCACTCAAGAAACAAAGGAACGCGATGATGGACAACTTTGCCCAGATTCTTCAACGGATTCCCACTGGCGGCGCATCGACATCTAACAGCGACTCTGGAGGCGCCACTCCTTTTAAGGTACAAGTAAACTTTGACATTCCCATATTTGAGGGCCAAATAGATGCAGATGCCGTAGATAAATGGTTGAATTTGTTAGAAGGATATTTCTCGGTTCATGAATTTTTCGACCGAGAAAAGATTATTTTCGCACTCCTCAAAGCTGCTCCCCATGTCAAGGACTGGTGGGAAACCTACTCGGAGCAACAGGGTGAGGGAGAACCCTCTTTGTTCTCGGCCGCACCCACTTGGAATTCTTTCCAAGACACCATCAAGGAACAATATTATCCTGTGGGGAGCTATGAGGACAAATACATACAATGGACTACGCTGCGGCAGCAAAGGGACCAAGATGTGCATGAGATGACGAATATGTTTCATACCCTACGCACAAAGTTGGGTATCAAAGATTCAGAGAAACATTTGGTGTTAAA
>ML780940.1:31040-43075 GCA_009831015.1 Picea engelmannii
CGCCCTAGCTAGTTTATTTCCATTCTGTCTGTAAGCATATTTCAGTCATTTGTTATTAATGAAATGAAGTCTTATTTCCGCTGCATATCTGCGTTTATGTGTATTTCTGTATTTCATTGTGTTCCTACATAAATCCGGATCAGAAAAGAAACGGGGAGAGAGGACAACCCTGTGTTAATCCTCTAGAGGCTTTGAAGAATCTTGAGAGAGAGTTGTTGATTATAACTGCAAAAGAAGCATAGTCAACGCATCCCATTATCTAGTTGATTGTCGAAATAGACATACCCATCTAAAGAAGGATGAGTCGGAGGAAATTCCAGTTTACCCTGTCGTACGCCTTCGCAAGATCCAATTTTAACAGAGCTAATTTGTCTTTCGACCAATTGCTCGAGTGTAAGACCTCTTGCATCAAGGCCATCGCGTCATGAATTTGATGATTCTTCAAGAATCCAAATTGTTCATCCCTAATAATTTTTCTTAGCATAGGTTTGAGTCTTATTGCAATAATCTTTGATATTAATTTGTATACTACATTGCAGGATGATATGGGACGAAAATCCCCAAAGGAAGAACATTCTTGTTTTTTGGGAATGAGACAAAGGAAAGTAGAGTTTAGGGACCCCAATATCTTGCCAAACATTTGGGATTCCCTCACTATCAACTATAAGTTCTTTTTTAGAAGTTCATAGAATCGTAAAAAGAGCTCCACCGAGAAACTGTTTGGCCCAAGAATTTTACCTTTTTTCATAGAAAAAGAGCAAATTGCATTTCAGATTCCATCACTTCCTCTTCTAAAGACTTGTTCATTTCCTCATCAAAGGATGCCGAAAATTTTCAGACCACTCGCAATATTTCCTGAACTGGGAAACCAATAGGGACTTTTAAGAGAGGATGGAAATACCTTGCCCTTGCCTCAAATTTTTCCCCAAAGGAACTAACCATTCTGCCATCTTCAGTCTGATTTCCCAGATGGTGTTGACATTCTTCCTGAAATTAGAAAATTGATAAAAGTATTTTGTATTATTATCGCTAGCTTTGAACCATAAGGCTCTGCTCTTTAGTCTCCAAGATTCTTCCACTTTCTTTAGAAATGAAAGCCTTCGAGTTTCCAGATTTTTTAGATTAAATAATTGGGATTCACTTAGGGAACCTTCATCTATCCTATGATAGAGAGATTTTATCTTTTCTTTCCCTTCCAAAATTTGCCTTTAACTATGGGATTTAAATATGGGGAGCCATGCCTTGATTTCTTTTTTAACTCTTATTAAGTTTTCCATGAACAGTTGCATCAATGAGAGGGATTCCTTTGTATTCAAACTTTTCCATGTATTATGAACCACAGTCTGGAAATCCTCTTCTTCCAGCCAAATTGGATTAAAATTGAAGGGAGAGAAGGACTACTCTGATTCCGATTTTAGTTTGAGAATAATAGGCCTATGGTCCGAATTGCCCCCTTCCCTTACCAAATAATTGACCAAGATGTATTTTTCTAGAAGAGCCTCCGACACCAGAAATCTGTCCAGTCTCTTAGCTATTGCTTCCTTCTCAGTCCTTTGGTTTCTCTAGGTAGGGACTAGTTTGAGAGGTTCAATATCCACCAAATGTTGATTGGTAAGGAGAGAGAGGAAGAAATCTCTTTGCATATCCACCTTTTCATTTTCACCCCAGACTTCTCTTTGGGAAAGAGAAAAGTTTAGATCTCCCCCTACCACCAAGAAAGGGTTGATGAAAGCTCCTGTAGAAACCAAGTTTCCCCAGGAGGGAATTCTGGCAACATAGGGGCCATAAATGTTCACAACTGAAAAAGAAAAACCAAGGTCATTGACCTTCAACTTAACCAAAATTGTCAAGTGGAAGGAAGAAGAGGATAGGGTTTTGCATGAGGGACCCCATCCTGTAATCAAACCACCCGACATCCCATCTGCATCAAAGGCATAAAATTCCCAATTCTTCAGCCAGGGTTCCAAAATACTTCTGGCTTTATACCCTGAGCACATTCTTTATTACAGAAGAACGATGTCCAGATCCAAGCTCCGAATGAGCCTCTTGAGGGATAGATTTTTGTGGAAGCCCCCCAACCCTCTCACATTAAAGGATAGAATGATCATTTTGGAATGGAGGAAAGAGCACTCCCTACTCTAAGGGCACTGGTAATCGATGCTTGCTTACCCCTACGAATCTCAAAAACTGCCTTCTCCCACGCTTTGTCTAATTGAGACAGGGACGAAGCCTTAATTATTCCTTTGGAATGCAAGTCGTAGAAATTTCTTTTAGGAGAGGAAGAATGCTTAATGGATATATTGACATCCAATTTAGAGGTCGGTACAACCGAACCTAACACCTCAAGGGAGGCTTCAGGGGCCGAGGGAGGGTTTAAGGGTGGAGGAGCACTAGGAAAGGAAGAATCTAGTGAAAAGGGAGGAACATGGAGAGCGGGGGGGGGGNAGGGGGGAGAAGCATACCTTAATGTCCGACACCCAGAGGAAGCTTAGATGTTGATGTAGGTTGACCCATATCTTCTGCAACTTTAGGGTTGGACTAAATTTCCACCTCTGGAGCTAGTGGGATGTCCTTGGCATTGCTTTTGCTAGAAATGCCAAAATAAAAGAAAAATGAGGGTGAAACCTTTTTGCACTGAGCCTGGACGTGGCCAATTTCATGGAAACCGAAGCATCTAAATGAAATTTTCGAATAATAAATTTTTTGTTTCTAAACTTTATCCCCATGAACCAGGTCGAGACTACCTATTAGCCTGTCTTACACGTCAACTTCAATGTGTATCCATGCCTACTTTTGATATTGTTTTGTATTCCACGAGGGCTCAAGATCGAAAAATAATCCCAATTTGTTACCAATCGCTTCCAGGGCTTCATTTGTCCACAAGACAAGGGGTAAGCCAGGTAAAATGGCCCACATATTCCTCATTGCAACCGAATCTCTCATAGGGATGAAGTTAGACATACACATTTCGAGAGTTAGGCTTGAAGGGCCCGAGGACCAGTTGGATCTTAAAATTGCCTCACAATCTTATTCAGACTTGAAAATGAAACAAGACCATCCACACACCAGGGTATGAGCCTCATAAGAATACCCCAAGATCGGTCACAAGTTTAAGTCTAGCCATTGACAAAGAGTATCATCCATGTCTGCTTTTCCACATAAGAAAACCATAAGGGTCCTTCCATAAAAATTCACGACCTCTGCGACAACAATATCCTTGCCCACTTCCATTTTGAACTCATCCTTTCACTCCTTATTGTTGATGATTGCAGCTATGTGAGACATTCTCCAGATTACAAACCTATGATATGTGGATCATTGTAGCCATGTGAGATATTCTCCATCTTACAAACCTGAGAGAAATCCCCTAAAGAGGGTGTGTGGTTCCTATCTGAGATAGAGATGGAACATAGAGATGACCTCCTCCATACAAAGAGTTGAGAAGAACTCCATATGATTATCCTATGGGAAAGAAGATCTGTCGAGTGGATGTGCCTGTGGATGAGCGCAGGTGAACGTGTGAAGTGGTTCTTCTGTGTAATGCAGTGAGCCAAAGATATGGACATCCCTATGGATGTGCCCCTAGTGGCCCCACCTTAATGTGACTGGTAATTAATGTAAAAGATAAATAATTTGGTGAATATTAATTATATTATAAGCTAGTGAGGTCGGCCTTGTTGTGCCAATAGACACTTTTGTTGACAGGTTCAGGTTAGTATAATTAAAGGTAAATTCCCCTTTGAGGAAACACATCTTTCATGTGAGTTTAGAAATTTCAGCAAGTACATCCTCTTGGGAAAAGTGCACACCTCTCTTGGGCGCTAGTCTTCTGGGGTTTGAGAACCCTCTTGTGTGCTAGGTCTTATTGGTGGTGAAGGTATTTCTCTTGAAGAATATAGCAAAGGATTTGGTTGGGTTTTCTTCCCTTGTTGAGAAGGGTTTCCTAGGATACTTCTTGTGTTCTTGTGCATGGTGCTTCTTCTTGTGATCTTGGTTGCTGCAACATTAATGGTTATGGTTAAATGCTAAAAATGGAATGAAATTCATGCTTAACCTTGCTTATTGAAAAATCAACATGGTATCAGAGCATAGGTCTTGAAGAACCCATTGCACAAACACATTTCATCCATGCTCTCTCTCTTCTGCAGAAATTGTACGACCCTCCTAGGGTTCCCAAAAAATCTGTACGACCTGCTCTTCTGGAGGTTTTCAACACTTGGCACTTAGACGTTGGGGATAAAAAGGGCATAGGAGTGTACGACCTCCTTTAGCGCACCTCCAACAAGCTTCAGATCAAAATTTCGAGCATTTTGAAAATTTGGCCCTAAGGTTTCTAGGGTTTCGCTAATTTTTACAGAAATTTCAGTATTAGGGTTTCTGCAAACTCATTGAGGGAGCTCTTCAACTCACCAATGTTCTCCTATCTTTCAAAGGATTATTTTTGGCAGTCATAAGTCCAACAAAACCTAAAAGTGCTAGCCTAGCCTAGCCGTTAGGTTTTCTAGCCCAGTTGACAAAGGGTTGTGAAGAATCTAAAATTATGATGAACAAAGCTATGATGGAAGATAAGCTTGATGGATCAAGCAACTTCAAGTTACTGGAAGACAAGACTTCAAAGAAGACTTATTGTGGGTGATACAAAAAGGTGTCACTGTGACATACCTCCTTCCTGAATATATCTGAGGACAAAGATCAACCATGTGCCATTGGACAAATCATATCAACACCCCCAGGTATGCACTTGTATATATATTATTTGTATCATTTACATGAAGGTAATTGCAGGACGAAGGAACCTTTTGCTGAAGTCTTGGATCCAGAGGGATCTCGGTGCATTCAGAGGAACAACACACTGGAAGTGAAGACTCCATGTTTGATTGTTGGAATTGTCATTCCTCTAAACTATATTTCTAAAGTTTTCTACATTACAAGTAGGTGTTGTAGATGTGACAACAACCCTTAAATTGTTTTGATTCTAGAGATGTACTCATTATTCTCCTTTATGATATATTCTTGTTTTTGTTCCTCTTTTTTTCTTGTTCCAGACAGGTTAAGAACAAAGGAAGATGCTTATCCTTCAGAGGGAGTCAAAACTATTTGATAAAGAGGAAGAATAGAACCATCCTTGAGACAATCAATGCAATAATGCATGATCAAAATCTTTCTATGATTCCATGGGCAAAAGTGTGCATGACACAGTATATGTTCAGAACAAGAGTCTTCACCAGAATATAAGCTTTCACTAGAGTGAAGCTTGAGACTGAACACTTCAGGTTATTTGGGTGCCCAGTGTATTTTCATGTACCCAAAGAGAAGAAGTCCAAGCTAGATCCTTTAGAAAGAAAGGATACAGTGAATCTTCAAAAACATTCCAGATCGACATCCCTGGTCAGAGACAGATTGAGACAAGCAGAGACGTTGTCCTTAAAGAAGAGACAGTCTTTCAAAGATTCAGAGAATATCAGATGGAGATTAATAGTAAGACAATACCTTCTCCCCCTTCAGCAGTTCAGAGGGAGACATACATTATTCCAGTTGATCCATTTGCTCCAGTTGATATGTTCAAAGATATTGCAGTAGGGAATAAAAGACCTACTTAGACTCACTCTTCAAGAAGCAAAGAAACATACAAGCCTCTCAAGGCACATCCAGAGAAAGCAAAAGAGATTTTTGAGCTATCCTTCAGTCATGAGCCACTTCATTGATGTTGTGCCTCCTTGTCTTAGAGAAGCAACAAGAGAGCAGGTATGGCAAGATGCCATAACAAAAGAATACCAACATATCTTAAAGAATGATGCATAAGATATTATTAAGGGACCAGAAGGGAAGTTTGTGGTAACTTCCAAGTGGATCTATAAGATCAAACATGCAGCTGATGGAAGTGTCGATAAATACAAAACGAGATCTATAGCCATAGGTTTTTCACAAACATAGGGAGTTATCTATGATGAGACACTTGATCCAGTAAACTCGATACACTTCCATCCGTACTACCATCCATGGGTTGGAAACTATATCAGATAGATAAATTCTTGATGGGTTTGGATTTCAGGAAGAGTGTTGTTGATCCAAACCTATATCATTACAGTGTTGGTGACGAGAGCCTGATTTTGATGAATTATTCAGAAAGCCTTGTTGTAGAGATGAATAATATGAGTATGATGCACTACTTCTTGGGACAAGAAGTATGATAGAAGACTGATGATATTTTCCTGAGTCAAGGAAAATATACAGTGAAAATATTCTAGAATTTCAAGTATGACAGAATGCAAAATCCACCGTGATGAATTTAAAAGAAGAAGATTGATGATTCAGACGAGACTGATCGACAACTGATTGAATTACTGATGTATCTGGTTAAAAACCAGACTGGATTCATGCCATGCAGTAAACGTGCTTATTCATTTCATGAGTCAACTGAGACAGACTCACTAGACAAACAAAAAAACATGTATTGAGATATATACGAGGCACAATTGGATATGGCCTGAGATATGCCTCTAGAGTGAACTTGAGTTTGCAAAATATGTCGATTCAGATTGAGCAAAAATTACAATGGAACGAAATAGCACATTCGGTTGATGTTCTACCATGAAGTTTGCCATGGTTTCCTGATGCAAGTAGGAAACAAAACTCTGTGGCTTTGAGTAACACAAAGGTAGAGTATATAGCAGTGAGTGTGCGAAGCAATGTGGCTTCACAAGCTTCTGATAGATTTACTTGACCATGAGATGGATCCTATGATGATAACCAAGAGCCGTATATAAAACCCCTTGAGAACCCAGTGTTTTCTAAAGGATCGAAACACGATGAGATGAAATATCCTTATATCAGAGATATGACGCAAAGGAAAATCATACACATGCAATACCTTCCTACACATGAACAGTTTGCAGACATCTTCACCAAACTAGCTTGGTGAAGAATGCCTTCCTAGTTGAGAGGGAGTATTGATAACTCCAACCAAGACAAAATTCAAAGTACCTCCATGTAAGACTTGGCATGATGAAGAATGCCTCCCTAACTGAGAGGGAGTGTTGATGATTGCAACTATGTGAGACATTTTCCAGCTTACAAACCTGTGAGATGTGGATCATTGCAGCCATGTGAGATATTCTCCAGCTTACAAACCTGAGAGAAAGACCTTGAAGAGGGTGTGTGGTTCCTATCTGAGACAGAGCTGGAACGTAGAGATGACTTCCTCCATACAAATAGTTGAGAATAACTCTAGATGATTATCATGTGGGAAAGAATATCTGTTGAGTGGACGTGCTTGTGAACAAGCACATGTGAACGTGTGAAGTGGTTCCTCTGTGTAATGTAGTGCGCCAGAGATATGGACATCCCTGTGGATTTTCCCCTAGTGGATGAGCACTAGTGGGTGTACAAGATCCCTTGCTATATTGTTCAAGAGTTAGACCTTCCTGTAACCCTAATTGTTATGTAAAGTGTACAGGTCGACCCCACCTTAATGTGACTGGTAATTAATGTAAAAGATAATTAATCTGGTTAATATTAATTATATTATAAGCTAGTGAGGTCGGCCCTATTGTGCCAATAGACACTTCTGTTGACAGGTTCGGGTTAGTATAAGTAAAGGTAAATTCCCCATTGAGGAAACACATCTTTCATGTGAGTTTGGAAATTTCAGCAAGTACATACTCTTGGGAAAAGTGCACACCTCTCTTGGGTGCTAGTCTTCTAGGGTTTGAGCACCCTCTTGTGTGCTAGGTATTATTGGTGGTGAAGGTATTTCTCTTGAAGAATATAGCAAAGGATTTGGCTGGGTTTTCTTCCCTTGTTGAGAAGGGTTTCCTAGGATACTTCTTGTGTTCTTGTCCATGGTGCTTCTTCTTGTGATCTTGGTTTATGCAACATTAATGGTTATGGTTAAATGCTAAAAATGGAATGAAATTCATTCTTAACCTTGATTATTGAAAAATCAACACTTCTAACACTTGGTGGAGCCTCGAGAGAGAGTAGGGCTCCTAGAGACTTCAAAGAGTTTTCCATCGAGAGAGATGTCTGCAGAGCCCGCTTCCTAGTGTGAAAAAGCCTCAAAATGCCGCAAGGGTGAACAAATAAATTCCTCCCTCTTACCTGCTTGGGATTGAGTGCCATCTAATGAACCCTCACACAGATGGATAGAAGGAACACCCTTGTCACCTGGAAAAGAATTTAATATTTGATAAGAAGTATGCATATTAATGATGGATTGAAGACTGTATTGTGCCACTTGGTATTTTTCTTGTGTGTGAAATGTTCTAGATTCATATGGGTTATGCCCATAGTCCAAGGCCTCCTACTATGAATCATATAGAGTAACGACTAGGGTACGGGAAAGACCTCAGGCCTCAGGCCTACGTGACAACTTACATCAATGAATCTCAAAATAATCCCCAAAAAAGGACTTCAAACAAGAAACCCTCTGCTAGAGAAAGAAAAGTGGAAAAAAATATGGTCTGAGGCCCACGCCCTATGGCCTAGGCCTGAAACTTCATGAGGCCAAGTGAGCGAACCATAGCGCTGAACTATTGAATTATCCATCACATGAAACCTTCCAAGTCACTTATTTATGTTATCTACATCATACATTCTTATCCCACTTAACAACTTCGTTGCTTTCCTTACTCCAGTTGATGTGCTTGGTGTGTCCTGAGGCACTGGGTTTGGAACAATGATAGAAAATGGTTCTGCAAACAAAGGTCTAGGACTTAAGACATCCTCTAGTTCAATAATTATTTTCTTCAATTTAATATTTTACGGTTCTTTCTGTGAAATAGAATGAGCTAGAGCGTCTCCAGTGGTAATGTGTAACTTGAGGAGTCTAGAAGGTCCGACTCATGAAACATCAACCTACGAGTTCCATTTCTTGGTTATCTTCTTATTTGGACATGAACATTCTCTATTTGTAATTTATTCTCCTCCTTATTATACTTGGAATTACGTAGAGTCAAGGATTGTTCTTCAAAAATAGTTGGTCCCTCTCAGACTAACTCTTCTGCTAACTGCTGAATTTTGACGATTTGTAATGCCACCCATTCAAGTACATTATTATTACCAATTTCCATTTCAACAACATCTCTTGAACCTTCATAATTATGGGAACCTTTATTGCTTGTACTTAATTTCCTCTTAGGATGTGAAACTATATGTGCCTTTTTAATATTGACATGAGGGGGGTCATTCTCATCATCTCCTTCGACACATCTCTCATTACTCTCTCCTTTACTCATGTTGGGATCTTGGATCCTTTGAGTAGAGGAGGAACTCCTATGTGGAAGGGGGGTAGATGAAGATTGAGCATTAGTTCCACTTTTTCCTCTTTGTTTTGTTTTTCTCTATTGACGCTCTTTTTTGGTTTCTGTCCTTTTAGTCTGAGTATTTGAGCCGACTTCCATGACTAAGTCATCATTACATGTCTAATTTTCTTTCCTTCTGGCAATGTTTGGATCATTATCATTGACTCCTTCTGAAATTCTTGTAAAAAGATTATTGTATCGTATTGACAACAAATGAGAAGAAAATAATCCCTTTAGATCAAAACCCTTGAGAGGTTCAACTTACTTCAAGTGGAATACACTCAACATTTCAGATAGTTTTGTCAAATGGGATAAGCCTTTAATTGCTATCTCAACTACATTGAAGGATAGGGGAATAAACTATATATTCCTCTTCTAATTGAAGAAGGAAGGCCATGCTCTGTATTGTCTGCAAACCTCAACAACAAAGTACCGATCACATACAAAAGTGGGAAGAAGAAGAGGTCTCCCCTCAAATCCATACAACCTGATATAGGTATAGTTTTCCTCATAAACATAGATTCCATTCCCTTTGAGGAAATTTTCAGCTTCCTATGTGATTCTTGTTGGTGGTATTCCAATTAAAATATGTCTAAACGTTTTAGCAAATCTATCTTGAACAAGATAGAATTGAAATGGTGCCTTGTGCTTCCACAATAATGCGTACCAAAATTGAACATGATTATTTTCAACACCAATATTACCCCTTGTGGGTAATCCTTCAAATACACTATAATATGCCACAACTAGTACCAAATAAGCATTCCTGGAAAATCTTCGTGTCTTCAAATAATTGGCAAGTTGATATGAAATTTTGTTTGAGATTATTTCGGCCCAATCAAACACTCTTCCTTTATAATTGAGAAATATAGGACATATAAAACATACCTCGATATATGAGATATGGAATCTTGACCCATCAACCGTGCAAACAACCAAGAAAAATCTTGATATGGTTTAGACAATAGAGATATATCAATAAGAGAAATGTCAGCTGGCATGGACATAGATGGCGCCCTGAAATCCTTCAATAATTTTACACCACCAACCTATGCATCCAAAAAGGAATCGACTTCCGTAAGCTTGAGAGTCTTGTTAGGGGTGGGAAGTCAGAGAATTCTTCTGAATACCTTTTGAGTCAAAAGAATAGGGTTGTTTTGTTCAACAACAATATGAATCATCTTGCTCTTTGAGTCGAATTGTAACGTCCACAATATAATCCCCAGTTTAATTAATGCTTAATGTAGATATAATGTATGGTTGTAGCCAAGCGATGTATATGCGAATTGTATTTCTGAATTTAAATAAATAAAATGTGATGCCATATACTGAGGGGAATGGAAAAAGAGGAGGGATGATTAATCCACAAGAGAGGAGGGGTCTAAAAAGGGGGTTTTTATTCATGAGTTTAATTCCCAAATTCTTTTCCCCGATTTTAATGTTTTGAGTGAACCTTCTAATTTTCCCTTGAGTGTAGAAGAACACAATCATTGAATGCATGTAAGAGGGTGGGTGTGAGGAGTCACATCCCATAGTCATTGGGAGCATGAGGATAAAGTAAAATAATCTTAAGGAAGAGTGTAAGTCAAGCAAGCAAGTAAAAGGGAGGAATTCGTATGGCCAAGGGGGTAGAATTAGACAGTCACATTTTTGTATGAACAACAAGAGAGAACAAAGCAGAAAACCATTAGAGCTGGAGAAACAATAGAGGGAGAATTATGGAGCATTTTTGGAGATGAAGAATGAAGAAGCAAGTTTTTAGGCTTGCATAAGAACCAATTTGTCATGCCTGAAGAGTGAACTCTCGTGAGAGTTGCAGTGCAACAACAAGTTATTGTTGTTGTTTCCAGGTAGTTTTATTGGAGTGAGTTCCTTTGAGTTTCCTGTAATGATATTCTTGGTTACCTGCGCTAGAGAGACCTTGATAAAATAATGGGATGCCTAATGGACTAAGATTTGTGAAGGGGTACATTCCCTGGGTTGGGTGGGTCGAGAGGAAGATAGATGGTGGAAAATCAGAATAGTTGCAGGAGAATGCCAATGGGTTATGGGATTTTATGAGTTGTGAGTGGACAGTGAGAGACACACTATTTTGTGGATTCCTAGCCCCAGATTGGGGGTGAATTTCTATTTATATCTGGAGCAACAAGTCTATGGTTGATTAGAACGTCTGTCCCAAGAAACAGGTTGCACAACTGTTTTTAAAAGATAACTATTTGTTTGTTTTTTTGAGTTATTTTATGAGTTTAACTGTTGTGTGTTTTACTTTGTGTGTGAGAATGAATTATATGCTAATGTGATGAATTTATTAGCTGCATTCATGTTTATTTAAATTGTTGTAGATGCATTTAATTGATGGTATCAACAAATGGTTAAATCAATGTGTTTTCCTGTAGTTGGTAAGCTACAAGATATGCTTGTAGAATTTTATTTATTTATTTTTAGGTGTATTCCACATGTAATGAACCTCAGTGATCCGGATTATTTTTGGCACGAAATGAGAGCAGAGATATAATAAAGAAATGCACAGAGATATTGCAGATAATCAATAATATAACATAAATGTATCAGAGATGCAACCATAAACACGGATATACAGTAATACACGATTTCTATTAATCAGATAAATGTACAGAGACTGTAAAAATACAGAGTGAAAGACTCGCTAGAATGGTGGCAGCTTATCTCTGAGAAGAGATGTGACGGCTACTCGCATTCGCAAGAAGATGATTA
>ML780940.1:56155-98401 GCA_009831015.1 Picea engelmannii
TTCGTATATCATTTCTGTGTATTGTGAAGATTATGCTGGATATTTCACTGTTATTCTGTTATTTCTAGCATTTCGTTTCTGTTCTGCATATTTTATATATCTGGTATCTTGCACAAACTCAAGTTCTCTTTATTATGTTAGTTGCTTTAGTCACTCTAAGAACTACTTGTTCCTTTTATAAGATTCCAGTCATGGTTTTTAATATTGGTTGACTTGTGTTTGAACCCTGTCATGAAAATTATTTTTTTTGTTGCTGCATATGGTTCAAACCTAATTGGCATTTTGACATATGGAGGTGTCCATGGTTTTGATTTTGGGTCTGTATAATAGTTTCATTTTCTATGCTGAAATATGATACAAGACCCACTCACTAACAATTACTTGCAAGCTCCTGGTTTTCACTTGGGTTTACTATTCTAATATATGGGCCAGATGTTTGAAGCTTTTCAACGTGAGTTGTGGTTATTTCAAGGTCTAGATTCAATGATGGGTTTGGTTTATAAATTTGGTATATAATTAGCTCTTCAACACTCTGACTCACCACTAGTTTTAAAGAGAGGTGACGGGTTTTGGAACCCTAATATGGAAATAATTCTCCAAGTTCTAAATCTGGATTGTCGCCCATAGTCTTACCCTTTCATTTGGATTGCCATTACTTCATGGCTCATACTTACAAATATTTTTTGATGCAAGTTGTTGGAATTTGAATTCCAAAGAAATTCATCATTGGATTTTATTGTTCATTGGATTCTGAGTATGAGATCACAATTTAAAATTGTGGTTTCGAAATTTGTCTCCATGGATAACAGATTGCAAGATTCAAACCCAGATATTTCAGCTTAAAATACATGACTTTATTACCAATCGAGTTGTTGTTTTCATTCGAGTCTCTTCTCAACCTGTTGGGGTTTTTGGTTGATACATTATTTTGGGTTTAATAGATATGATGAGGTTTCATATGTGCATGCTACGATCTTTTGCCTTAATAATAATGATTATTTTAAACATTCTATATTGTGCTATAAAGTACATGCTATGGTTATATTAATGACATTGTGATTCATAATATGTTAATTGGGATGAGCATGTATATGGTTGGATGTTATTAGTTTGTGTATAAAAAAATACATTTTGATGAAAGAAAGGATGAAAGACATAAGGATGATTACATAGACTCATTATCCCTTCATTTATTTCATTTTTCATAAGCCATTCCCTTAAGTCCTATTCATTTCAATTCTTGTTTTCATTTTTTCCCTGTCTATATAATTAAAGTGAACTATATGCACCAAAAGTGGCATAGTTTAGATTAATAACCAACATTTTCAAAGGCAGGTTTTTGTTACAACATGTATGAATGATGAGATATGGCTTGGAAGCATTTTTGGAATGGCTGGTTTTGATTTATTTAAGTCAGAGGCAATAAAGACAATCTTTGGTTGATGATACTTGGATGTTGATTAAAGGAAATCATATTTTTTTTATATAGAACTACTTCCCTCATCAGTTTCACTTTACATAAGTTATTTCCCAAAATCCTTTTCATTAATTTTTTTTTTTTTTCCATTTTGGTCATGTCTATCTAATTAATAAATATGCATGAGAAAAGGATATAGTTTGATGTGATCAACATGATAAAAGAGCAAAGTTAAAAGTTAAAAGATGTGAAAAGACTTGGAATTATTCTGGCTGATTGGTATTGCAATAAACATTTGTAGACATGTATTGAAATGAAACTTAGATAGTGTTATGTGCGGAAGTAGTGATCAACATATATACATTTCAGACTTGGGTGCTGATGAATGTATGTTTTTAGAGTTGTACTTCTGTCCCTATTTTCAGTAGTCCTTTTCACTTCTTGTTTATGTTGCATGGTTGTGTTATTTCAGAGCCAATTTTAATAATGTTGACATATTGTGTTTGATGTTTTATCTCATTGTGTCTTGTGCATGTACTAATTGGATTGTGATGTTTTATATGAGCTTCTTCAACATGTGTAGTAGTAGAGGAGGAAACAAAGGAAGAAGAGGTCGAGAGCCAAATACATTTTGGCAGCCTGGTGGACATAAGAAACTAAGGTTCTCTATTCAAATTGATGTTGACTCTGACGAGTTCTAGCAATTTATCCAAACTGGGCATTTGAACCTTGGTGGTTAGCATGCCTTGCCACAACCCCAAGCTCCTCCTAAGGCTATCTTTCATCCTTACCCTGGTATTGTTAATGTTCTAGAATCACATGTACAACCTCATATTGATGGATGGGGTAATTTACCTGCTAATCCTTCTTCTGGTGCCAATAAATGGCCTATTGACCCCCCTCCTCCACCAGTTCATACTGTTGCTGCTAGTGCATATTTTCCTTTACCTACGGCTCACCCAATCTTACCAGTTCACACAATTGTTACACATGAGTCTATGCCTCCTCTTTCTCCTCCTCCTCCAAAATATTACAAAACTACACCACATGGCTCTCAATTTGACAAAGGAAAGGAACCTATTACTTCTATGAGCATGGAAAAATCCTCTTCCTATACTCATTCAAAGATAAAATCAACAGGCAGGGGGAAGAAAAGTTTAGATGATATGCATCCATAGGTAGCCCAGTTGGAACAAAATAAGTCTGAACATCAGAAATTCATTAGGGAAAGAGAATAATTTTTCAAAAAGAAATTCTCTAGGTTATTTTGATATGGTTTATTATCATGTTTGGATGTGATACTATTTGACAGATGGAAGAACCATGATATTTGTTTTTGAAACTTTAAAGTATCATGTTTTATTAATGGGAGATACAAGTGATTTTTTCCATGGAGTTTTAAATGCATGTTATGGTATGATATATTGTTACACACCTAAGTGTCACACTACCAAATGTTGCACTTAAGTGTCACAACTATTATACACCTAAGTGTCGCACCTAAGTGTCAAACTTAAGTGTCTCACTTTACCATATGTCACAACTTCATCACCATGAATAAATGTTTGTCATGACCCCTAGACAAGTTGGAAGAGAAACTTATTAGTTGGAGATCGAAATATTACCTTTTTCCTTGAGATTTTGGCCTTGTTTGAGTTTCATCACCCCCCCTTCCCATATATAAGGAGGGATAAAATCTTGATCATCACTCCCCAAGAGTGTATTAGGCAGCGATAATCCCTTGTTCATCTCCCTATGCACAATTATAGGGGGGCGGGATGAAGTTGTTGCAACCATAATGCCTTGTTGCCTTGTTTTGTGAGGTTGTTTCCGAGAGTTTGCAGTTGGTTAAGGGATTGGTTCGATCTATCTCCTATTCAAGGCAAGGTCAATATTGTTGGTTGAGAGAAATCCTCATTTGACCACATCCTCTCCTCAAAACTATCATATGGTTGTGATACCTCAAAGCCTATATAATGAAGGCCATGCTTGAGTGAAAAGGGGGGGNGGATTTCATAGTATCATACTTCCGATCTTGAGACATTCAAAGGAAAATAATTGAGAGCATCATGCTTATGATTGTGTGAGACCCAAGGGGATGGAAAGGAGAGCTTGGAGGAGCTACTGCAACATCGAGATTGATATTGTAAGTGCTTCACTGTTATTTTCTTTCCATTAATACATAACTTGGCCTATTTCTCTCATGCCTACGTGTTCAATATATGCATGTCTATTGTTGTTTAATTCATCATATATAGATATGTTTCTGCGTAACAATATAGTGTGCAAGAAGGAGGCTTTGCTTTGTTCCTTGCAAGATGTTCCATGCACCTAGGAACTTGGACATCGAGATCAAAGGCTGGAGCAACAAGGACAACTGATGTAAAAAGATGTTCCCTCTCTTCTCATTCTAATTGTTGAAATAGGTCTAGGGGGAAAGTAGTACACCATTTGTTTTCCTTATGTCTTGGATCAAAAAGGGGTCTTGATCCAAGAGGGGGTTTCACCTATCCATAGGGGGAACTTTACCACAACATATATGATGCTGATATATTTTTATATATCATGATTATATGATGGAGCGTAAATGGAAAGCTATTATTGATTTTTTAAATAAAGAGATGCATAATAGAAGGGGACCCCACCTATTTAGTTATAATATTATTTAAATAATTATCCTTATCATAAAGTTGTGCGTCCTATTTATTAACTAAAGTTATTTAACTTTAGTTACTAAAAGTAGTTCAACTACTTGAGGAACTACCTTTTAGAGAATAAAAAGAAGAATCACAGGATAAATAAGAGAGGATGAATTAGAGAGAAACACTTATGATAAGGTTTGGTCTTATTTCATATTGATATTTCTGAATTTCATCTTTTCATTTTCTGAGTTTCTTAAATAGGTAAATCCTATTGTTAATAACAAGATCATTCTAAAGGTGGAAAACAAGGGAGGACTAAGAAACATTGATATTTGACATGCTTCAGAAGGTCATTCATTTCTCTTGGCAGTCTGTGTAGTTTTATTAGAATATCTGAATTAATTTTCAGTTATGATTAAGATTATTTTGCAGAGTGAAGACTTGGTGGGTGTTGGTGCAAAATCAAGACCAAGGTTTTTAGTAGTTACCAACAAAAAATATTGATGTAGTCTAGGAACATTGGCATATTCAACCTTCTGCAAGTGAAGTAAGTCTCACCCAAAGCATAGACGAGACTCGCGTGATGAAGGGATTTATAGAGTATGCAACACTAGACGTATTTCTACATTACTCAGATCCATATATTAATCATTAAAGTTGAGTTGTGACAATAATCAAATACTAAATAGATAGAATGAAGCAGTTATGCATCAGAAACACAGATCCATTTGCAACATAACAAATAAGCATAAAACAAAATTTTAATGCCCCAAATCACTCCATTCTATTAGCATAAACAATACCAAAACCTTCATACAACACACATATGAGAGATTAACCTTAAAACTACATAGATCTTCAATACATCATCTCGTGCAATGAGATGCAATCCCTTATAACCCATTATAGACTCAAAATCTATTGCAGATGCAACAGTAGTACCAACATGGGACATTAAAATATCCAGTCATGACTATATTAACCAGATCCCATCCCAAACAACAACAACAATGATAATGCCAATAACAACAACATAAATCCTCTCATTAACCCTTTTCCTTTTGCATTGCCCTTTTATTTATACTTTCTCATATTTGATAAAGTCACTTGACTAAATCAAATATGCTCTTTGTCACTTTCTGGATTCCTTTCTTTTCCTCCCTTGGTATTATCCTCCGTCATCTTCTAGAGTTCCAGCTGGCCCACAATGTATTTTATTGTTTCCGCTAATTCTAGAATTCCAGCTGGCGCACGATGCTTTATCAAAATCAAGGCTTTATCAAAACGAAGGGCCCAATAGGCCCTGGCCACAACTATTGACTTTCCTTGAGTCAAACTTCAACCTCTTTACCAGGGCCTTCCTCAAATGAAGAGCCCAACTACAGTACAATATTCAAGGCCTATTGGTGGAAGTGTTCATAATTCTCCAAGCGGTCCTACCACTTCCATACCAAAATAAAAGCTCCCACAACAAACTCTTGAGCCGTAACAACATCAGGTTCCTCAGGATTAGTGGTGTGCAATGTCTACTACTCTGTTTCCATAACACAATCCAATTGACACGCTTGTACATATGCAGCTTGGACTGCAGGTTTGAATTCCCACAGTTCTTTCTTGGAAGTTTGGGCAGCTTTAAACATGGCATCGAGTCTATTGTCAGCCTCCTGGATTTCAATGAACTTGGCCTACTGCGCAATAGGATCTGTAAGGGCATGTGCTTCCGTGTTGATCTTCTAAATATGGAATCTCAATTCTTCAGCCAGATTATTTCTTTGTTCTAGTAGACTGACCCAATCATTGACCATGGCAAAGAGCTTGCTGCATTCACCAGTCTAGTAATGAAGGGATGACCAAATAGTGTCTCCTTCTACAACGACTTGCATGATATTCTCAAGCATAGCTTTGGTTTTATCCTTCTCCTTCAACCAGATAGCTTCCATATGCTACTATAGAATGTGCATTTTATCCACCAACCGAGACCATGCATCTGCAATGAATTCAACCCATTGCACTGGTGCAACCAAAGTAATATCTTCTGGTCGTTGAGGGGAAACTTGATGGATCTTAGGCCAAAATTCGACTAAATTTCCATAAATGACATCCATGTTTGACTGAACCTAGGCACACAAGAAATATGCTTGATCCTTGTCCTTTGATACCTTCTTTGACTCATGCCTCAAGTGCTGGCTTTGCTACATGTTATGCAATATTTCCCCCGTGGACAGGTGAAATATCCCTTGGATATCTAGACCCCTATTAACCAAGATGTAAAACCAAACAAATGGACACTAACATTCCTTTAGATCTATTCTTTATGTCTATGGGCAAAGAAGATAGAAGAAAGACACGTGACTTACTCCTTTTCGATGGTTGTCCTCGCTGATCTTCAATCTTTGGCCTTGTTTTCCAAGCTCATATCATGATGAAGAAAGTTTGCAAGGAATAGAACAATACCTTCTACTTCTACAATATATCATAAGATAAGAAAATATCTATCTATATAGACATACATTTATAGAATAATAATATGAAGGAAATAGGTCAAGTTGTATCAATGGAGAAACATGGTGAAGTACTTACAAACTAAGGTAGACATTGCAACAACTCCTCGAAGCTCTCCAGTCCAGGCCTTGCTTGAATATCTCAAGATCACAATGATGATGATTTTATGGATTCCTTCCTCCAAGATCAAAGGTTTGACACTTTGAAATATTTTCTCTCATTTCACCTTTGAGTGGCCTCATTATATAGGATTTGGGAGGATTAACCACCATGAATGATTCTAGGAAATGGTTGAGGATATATCTCCTTAGGTTAGAATTTGGTTAGCCAAAATGGAGGGAATATGGGTGAATCAACTCATGACTCAACCCCTTGACCAAAACCACTTAAGAGCATCTTGAGGCTAACCCTTAGAATAAGGTGGGCTAACCAAATATTCATCTAACCACTTCAACTCTCCCCACTATGGAGCACATAGCATTGTCAATGCTCCCCAATAGGTTAGCAAGGAGCTTTGATCAAGGATCAACACTCCCTATACATGGGAATGGGGGCGTTGACCTTCAAAAATGGGTCAAAACTCAAGGTAAAAAACAATTTTTCGACCATCACATGCTGGGTTTTCTCCTCCACAAAGACTAGGAATCATGAAAAATGTTCTTTTATGGTGTCAAAGTGCATGCGAAACTTAGTAAGGTGCATACGACACTTTATAAAGTGAATGTAACACTTATTAAGGTGCATAAGACACTTTTGTGACACTTGCGACACTTAGGTGCATAATAGATGTGACACTTTAGTCTGACATTTTGGTGTGTAACACTATGCCAATTCTTCATTAGCTTGCTAAAAAAAAACAATGCACTTATCTATATGGGAAGCATAACCTCTTAGGAAATTCAACACCTATGGTTTTTACTAGACCACAAAATCTTTTATGTTGACATACTTATCTATTGGTAGTCGCGAGGCAAGTGGTTGGGCACTTGCAATTGACCATTCTTAGAGGCTAGGGGTGTTTCCACCATCAGAACCTAGAGACATAGATTGGAAGCTATGAGCAAGTTGCTCTTGAACATTATGCAGGAGTAGTGAAACAACCCCTGTTTGCTCGAGGCAAAGCTAGAGGATTTCAGAACAATGTTGAGGGTCCTAGAGGAAAGGTGTAACCCGTTCCCGAATATAACTCATGTTGTGGGATGAAATTGATTCTTCTTGGACATCCATAGGATTGTTTGAAGGATCTGGATCTGACTGACCCTTCTCCTCTACAAATTTCTATGTCTCCGGATCGGGGATGGTTTCTTGAGGAAGGGAACAAGACACATTAGACATGGAAAGGGGAAAAACTACTTGCAAAACCTGAAGTGAAGTAGGTGGAAGATGGAAAGTACTTCCGTTGGCTGCATTTGATGGATGAATATATTCAGGCTCGACCATTTCTGTGGTAAGTTGAACGGGAGATGGGAATATGACTCGTGGAACAATCACAACAGGGGTAGTGTATGGTGGAATGGTTTCTTCAACAATAATGGTGGGACGAGTTTCAAACATAGTCAATACAGGGTCATCAATGATATTAATAATGGGGACATTGGGCGACACTGAAGTAAAACCCCATGTTTTCGGTGGAAGTGAAGAAATTGGGATGACATTAGTGACAATGGGAAGACGAGTAGAGGAGGAAGGGGAACTAGTCTGAACATTCTTAGTGGGAAGTGAAAAGACAACTTCAAAAGCTTCTTTAAACTCCTTACCTATAAACATAGTAGTATATATAATAGACAGGAATGGCGACAGCTCCAGAATGGACTTTGAAAAATCTTTCTCTTCCTCTTCTGACTCTGAAGGCATGTGTTGTATTTTCATTGCTCCACTAGAACTTGTGACAGCTAGAGCCTCTCGTCGCAAAATTGAAGACAACTGATATTATATCCTTGAGGCTTTTATCACCCTCTTCACTCCAGACCATGAACATACCTCCTTGTCCAGAGATTTCTTGTTAAGATAATAGGGAAATGGGGGAGTGTGAAACTTTTTGGAATCTACAGGGTAGGGCCTCACAAAGGTGTGATCCTCGTTCATGCAGAACCATATTTTTGTTGGTTGCGGAGGCTGATTATCTTCCAGATTCAGAGGTCTTTGTTTTCAGCCATGTTTATACCCCATGAAGAATTTACACCCCAGAAGAATGTACACTCTTCCACGTGGGGGAGTATAGAGGGGGGTTACCCCCTTTGCGAGGTCTAGGGGCAAGCGAGCCCCTGAAGGAAAAATTGCCTTGCAAATGTATATTGTAATTTCATTGTAAATCTGGATTGTTCATTATAAGGTCATAGATCTAACGGTATAAATTATGTTATGTTTTTTTTTCCCTAGAAGGCAACCCTCTTTTATGAGGGAAATGTATTGCGGTTAGGGATTATAGTGAATATTTGTATTATGAGAGAGGATACTGTGAGAGAAAGAAGAGGAAGTTACAACAGGTTTACTGTAGGTTGTATCCCTTCATTTGCTGGATAATAATAAAGGAAGGACCTCACAATTTCTCTGGTGGACGTAGCCCACACTGGGTGAACCACATATATCTGTGTCTCTATTGTATTATGTATCTTCTGTGTTTTATTTCTGCATTTGTTTTATTTTATTGCTCTGCGATCTTGTTTTTCTAACAATTTTGTTCATGTTCCTATTAAGAAGCTCCTACAAAATCCTCATGAACTGTGTCACGTTTATTAACTCATTGTACCATTGTAGGAAATCACTGTTCTTGAATGATTCATTTTTGTTATCAGTTCATTCTTTCCAAGGCTCAAATCTTGTCGCGATTCTACTATTTGGAGTTGTTGCTAATTAACGTCTTTGCGGTGGCCACCACTTCCACATAAAAAATGAAACTATGATTTATCCAAAAATGAAATATCCCCCCTTCTCATGCATGTTTGCACATGCTTGTAACAACTTGTTCATTAAACAATTGCACCAATTAAGCTGAGCTCCCCGTGCACAGAAATCGTCTATCGACAAGGCATCTAATGCACATTCTCCCTTAGAGTAGTTCTTCATCACTTTGTTCATGTTCAAGTAGCATGCAAACTGAACCTGTTCATGGGTAATGAGACCAATAATGGCTTCGTGACCTCCACGCCTGGTGCCAAAATTATTATATAGATTAAGCTCACCCTTCTTCCTACTATGCTTCCTTGAACCTTGGAAGTCCTTTGTGATGTCCTCTCCTTCCATAGAAAGTCCCGTTAACTGATGAATATCATCTACATGAATGTGATACTCTCTGTCCAGCCACAAAGACCCGTTGTGAACCCTACTAATTAGAAACTTAGTGCATTGCGCAATTTATCCAGTGGTACCAAAGACTAGAAGATCCTGCAAATTCATGATAGTGGACTCCCACAATGACACATAGGGAGTCTTCCATTATACATTTACCTCTCTAGAAGGAAGGGGATAATATTCCATGTATACATTGAACTTCATCTGGGGAAACAAGTCCCCATTTGAGAAATCAATGTCAATGAGCTGAGCTTTCTTGAATTTAATTTGTTGGTCTCCCATAATATCAACTCTTAGAACATGGATATCCGTTGGAATGGAAAGCTTTGGAACAACACCCTGAGTAGTTGCAGAACGACCCATGGTTGTAACAGACCACTGGTAGACAAAGAGAATTAGAGGATGAGGATGCAAATGCATACTTAGAGAATTCACAGTGGGATCCGGGGATGAATATGCAAACAAATAGATAGAACCCAATGAATTGGACAATGGGCGATTACAAGATTATAAACAGTTGTGAGGAGGTGATACATGACAAGCATTAAATTGTCATTAAGGGGAAAACTGCGTAGATAACTCAACATTAACGAGAGACATGACCAACAGATGCGACAAAATCTAATCAATGATTTGGGAAATAAAGGGCACAAGTACCAACATAGTTGTGACATGGCATGACATGTGGGGAAATAACTAACATGCTAGTGGATAACCAGAAAAATACTGACAACCTTTTTGACATAAATGAAATTTACTGACAGGGACAAAATGACAATAGAAAGGTACTAACTACATTTAACGAACAATGTGAAAGCGACATGATAATGATTGGAACATTAGAAATTGCTAAATGCATAAAATATTTGACATAGACTCCCTGACCACAATGATATGATCTGGATTGGACAAACTAGACTAATGAAAATTAGACTCTAGGGTGTGACAGTTGAACACGTCACTGGTTTATTGGAAAAAAGGAAAAACAAAAAAACAAAATAGAAACCTACCTACTTTATTCACTCCCTGTGATAGGAGTGTTGCAGATATTATTCCAATGAGTAGAAATGTAGGGATTCAGGCATGCACCATTCACCCATCTCGGACGAGGAACACCATCTAGTTGTGTTAGTTGAACAACTCTTGAATCTTGGATTTCTGTAACTATAAAGGGTCCAAGCCAGTGCATCTATAGCTTCCCTGGATGCTTCTGGTACTCACAGAAATACTTGGTCACCTTGAGAAAAAGTCTTGGTCTTAATGTGTCTGTCATGCCAAGCTTTCTATCTAGCCTTCTCTACAATCTGATAAAAATCTGCTAAAAATCTAGCTTCCTCAACTTCCATCAGTTCTACAACCCTTTCCGCAATAGATTCATCATCTAACATCTGAGTAACTTGTGCAATGTATAGACTTGGAGTCATGAACTTAGCTAGTACTACAAATTCTCTCCCATACATCAATTGAAAAGTGGTATACTTATGTAATTTCTTGGTAGTGATTCTATATACCCAAAGAACAATTGGAACTCTTTCATCCCAGTCATCCCGATTAGCACAATAGACTTTATTCAATCCCTTCTCCAAGATCTTATTGAATTCTTCCATTGTACCATTGGATTGAAAATGATATAGACTACTCTTGTGATGCTGAATTATAAATTCTTGAGTAAGGGTGGGAATTGTCTCACTGATGAAATGGGCACCTTGACCAATGGTTAAGCTCCCAGGACACCCAATAGAGTAAGAATGCTCTAAAAAATGAACCGTGATGTTGTGTCTGTAGAGAAATCCTTAACAGGTTCCACTTCAGCCCAACGAGTTAAATAACCCGTTTCAGTGATGATGTATCCTACCTTTGAATGTTTAGTTGATGGATTGATAGGTCTTATGAAGTCGACAACCCACTTCTCAAAGGCCTGTAGTGATAGAACCATATGTAATGGTAAGTAATCCCCGTGCGATGGTTTACCAACTCACTCACATACATCACATGCTTTGGCATAGTCTTTAGCATCTTTGAACATAGTTGGCCACCATAGTCCCACATGAACAATATTTTGTGTAGTCGCCTTCTCTCCAACCTGACCTCCCACAACTCCACAATGACACTTCCATAAGATTTCAGGTCTCTCATGATCAAGTACACACCTTCTAAGAATGCTATACAATCTCAAATTATATAGTTGAGATGCAATAAAATGATAGTCTATTGCACGAACCACCAGATTTCTCTTTTGTGTTGCAAAATAACCATTAGGGAAAACACCAAAGCTTAAAAATAAGGCAATATCAAAGAGATAGTTTGGGACAACTCCAATCTTAAATAAATCTTCATCTAGGAGCTGGTCATATACAACTCCACCAGTTTATCCCGACTCTAACCAAGATAAGTGGTCAGGGCCAACATTTAGCTTTCCAAGCTTGACAACAACTTCAAAGGAAAATTCATGGAACAATAAAAGCCACCTGCAAATCCTTCCTTCTAACACAAGCTTATTAACCAAATATTTCAAAGCTGAATGGTTAGTGAAAAACTTGAAATGACCTCCTAACAAATAGTGTCTAAACTTTTGTAGAGCATAGACCATTATTAACTCTTCCCTTCCAGTGGTGGTGTAGTTGCACCCGACCTGTGATAATTTTCTACTGGCAAAGTAAATACGATGATCTAGATTTCCTTCATCTGGTTACGCAAGAACAACACCTAAAGCAATGCCAGAAGCATCAATATATACATGGAATTCAATCTGCCAGTTAGGATATTTAAAAATAGGAGAACTACTTAACTTTTCTTTCAAAATGTTAAAATCTCTATCACATTCAGGTGTCCAGTGAAAAACTTTAGATTTCTTCATCAACTTCTCAAGAGGGGCAGTTATACTTGTGTAACTCCTGATAAACCTTTGATAGTATCCAGTATGACCTAGAGTCAATCACAACCGCTTGGAAGTTGCGGGGGGAGGCATATTGAGAATAACAACAACTTTCGTAGGATCCACCATAACTCTTTCCCTGCACACAATCTGTCCCAACAAGTTTCCAAAAGGTACACAAAAAATACATTTCTTAAGATTTCATGAAATTTGTAACTTTCTGCAGCGGTCAAACATTAATCGAAGTAATCCTATGTGTTCCTTCAACATGATGCACGATGCTTTTTCAAAATCGAGGCTTTATCAAAATGAAGGGCCCAACAATGGGCTTGTGACTTGGTTGATCCAATGTATTTCAGTCTTGGTCATTTTCTTTCAGACACCAGTTGTCTTTGTATGATGTTAAATTCCATCCTAGACTTCTAAGTGTGATCTTGGTCCATACCCTCACATGAGTTTGAAAAGATGCATTTTTGCTATAACTCATAAAAGATATTATTAATAAAAATCTATTTGTTGTCAATTGAGACTTGTATTTTTGATTTTCAGATTATTATATTCTTTATTTCATTCATTTTAATTCTTGTATTCATTTACATATAAACATTTTATATTTTTTTATCAGACACACACAACTTAATAATAACATCAGGCCCAAGAACATATTTCTTGAGAGCTGATTGATATTTTTGTTTGGGCTATAAACCTAGGGTAACATTCCCTCCTATCTCACCTTATCCTAGTGAGATTTGAGATTGATTGAGTGAGGACTTCCCATTCCTCTCCTCACCAATGTCCTAATGAATCACCCCCAAACTTGGGTGGAAGCTACTAAATGAGCTAAGGAAACACTATAGGTTGTCTCCTACCAAACCAAAAAACCCTCTTTTATTACTCGCCCTAAACCCTCAAATCCTGCCCCTCATGCCACTCCACTCAAGATCCATAAATTGACCTGGGTAGAAATGGTTGAACGCTAACTCAAGGGCCTTTGCTATAATTGTGATGAAAAATAATTTCCAGGGCACAAGTGTAAGGAACATAAGATTTTTATGGCCATCTTTGAGGTTTTTTTTATGAAGAGGTAGAGGTTTCCCCTATGGCAAAGCTACCTGAGCCATTTGATCATACTCCTCCCTTTGATCCACCAGAACTCAAACAAATCATTTCGTTGAATGCCCTCACTTAATTTTTTTCTCCCCTAACCCTCAAGTTAATTAGCTACATTAAGGATCAAAAGGTTATCATCCTAATTGATAGTGGCAACACCCATAATTTAATTCATCATTACATTTCCCAAGAAACAAATTGCTATATTTTTGTAGTCAACAATTTTCAAATCATGATTGCCAATGGTGGTTCCATGAAATGTGGGGGAATTGTGAAAATATTCGCCTCCAAATTGGCCAGTACTGTAACGTCCCCAACCACCCTAGGATGGGCCACGTCACTCCATAAAACCCTTTGACAAAGTTCTGATACCACTTTGTAACACTTTGTAACGTACCCAGACACCTACTGAGCACCATTACCACTTTATATATTCTCTAAGCCAATCAAATTGTAACATTCCCAACATACCACTGACTAATCATGTTACTCTAGAGATACACTACGCAAAATATATTCTAGCATAATCCACACAATTTCACTTGAAGTAACTTGCTCTTCCCAAACTTGAGTTGCGCCACACAACTTGAAACAACAGAAGCAACAATATCTTTTCAAACAATCTTAAGCAACAAAAAATAAATCAAACAACTGCACACACCAACATACTGACGATCCAGTACAATTGGGCACACTACCATCTAGGTGTCGTGCACCACTTCTATTAATACTATGAACATAATCCAATTCCTTAATCACACACACCAGAGTTTCAATGTCTGAAGCACACAGGTTATGATCCTGCACAATCGGCCACTCAATCTTCTTCTTCACAACTCATAACCATAACCACAAGGTTAATTTAATAAGAAAGACTACCACATTTTTTATATCCATGCAAAATTATAAATTCAGGCTAAGTGCACCATACTTACTTGAACAAGCAACAATTAATAGAATGACAACGATTACTCATATGAAACACATACACGAATCTAACATATGTCAAACATAGTCAAATATGCTCAGTAAAGAAGACAATCACATAGAGAACACTTATCTTAAATGAAAGTCACGAACTACGGCCTTGACTCAGACATTCCTCCCAACCATAGATGTTGTTTCTCATAAGATTTCAACAACGGGTCACACCCAAGCTGGGGCTCAACTCCACCAAGGAAAAAAGTGTTCTAGCAACAAGTTATGGTCTAAAACTCAACAAAATTTGCCAATCCTAAGTTCCCATAGCTACAACTAGCCGACAATATCTCATTCCCCATTCACCTATCACACCCAAGAAAGTGTGCCCCTTCTTTTCTTACCAATGCTTTGGCTACCCCGCTTCCCTTCCCAGGGTTACCAACAACATGCCAGACATGAAGTCTCTGATCCCTGTGAGTAGTTCCCAATGCATTAGGGAACAATTCTCAACAATATTCTCACCTGGAGAATATGCTCACAGGTCTGGCAACCACTCCACAACAACCAATCTCTCACCCAGAGAGACTGCTCACGATCTACCAACTTGAATCTTTGACAATAGGATTATAGTTACACCCCCACAACTTCCTGCAATCTTCTCTGGGAAGATAGGGTAATAATCATATTTTCCATACAGTCTAACCCCCTTCTCCTCACGAGAGCCTACAAGATTACTAGTAATACCATCCCCATTCCCATATCATCTCCCCTACAATCCTCATGATAATGCAATAATAATCATAGTAATCATACCCAAAATACACTAAGGCCAACAATACATATTGCATGCCTTCCACTTGACACTTGTCACCTCCAAAAGTAGATTTAAATCACCTGGTGACCAGTTCCCTACCCTCGGGATCTTAAGATAAAATAATATATATATTTGACATTACATGTTACATTGATGTTTCCTGGAAATATCATAAAATATTCTCCAAGACATACAACTCACCCCCTTTTTCCCTTTTCCGGTGGAGTAGGTCCCCCATCTCTTTTCCGTCTGAGTTAGTTAGCGTGCAACGATGTAATATTATATTAATATTCATGATTATATTTACATGGATAGGCGCACTATCCTATCTTCACCTTGGCTCACCAACCTCATAATTATACATGATCTTTAGCCTCAAAACATAAACTTTCATTCCTGCGCATGAACCCAAGTCCACATAACATAGTGCAATGTGTGCACTTACCCTGGTGCGCGCAAGAGACAAACTGTGCACACCCTATCTTTGATAGAACTTCTTCGCACACTTTCTCAGGTGGTCACAACACCAAAAACTAGGTGTCAATGAATCACCAACCTATATGTTCATTACATTTACACTTGGTATCTATTTGGCTTACCGACCTATTGTTACACATTATTTTGGTCACCCTAGTGATGTCTCTACAGTTATGTGTTCAGGCTCTCATAAGGACCTTTTGCCCGAGAAAAGTGACTATTGTCTTCTTCTACAAAACATATTTTTAAGATGAGTTCGCAGGCCACATGTATTGTAGGGTGCGAGAAACCCTGATTCTCGTAGGCTACTCCATACTTGGATTGTGAGATGTTCTCAGTTTTCTCTATAAGTAGGGTGCGAACCTGCTTCAAAGATTAAAAGGGAGAATAGGTTACGAAGGTTCTAGAAGAGGATCTTCTAGAAAATGAGTTGGCATTCACATGGTTGGCATCCTACTGACTTCTCAGATTTAGTGGGATCATCCTCATCCCTTTAACCATCTCTCCTTCTCCTATATAATGAAAGGTTTCTCAAGGAAGAGGTTAAGCAAGATTGAATAGAGAATTGATGAAAGAATAGATTCATAATTGTGTGAGGAATCCTATTTGAATTGGTGCTTGAGGCCTCCATTTGTCCATCAAGCCATAGTGGATCTTCTTCATGCAAGTTTGAAGCAAGTGTGTGTGTTGGAACAAAGGACCACTGAAAGGAAGCTTGCGACATCAAGGCAATCTGGTTGTATCTTCTACTTTCATTTAATATAATACAGTGGCATGTCCCTTTCCCATAAAATCACTTTTATTTTATTAAATGACTCCTTGATCACATGTTTAAGTCTTCATTGAATGTATTGTTGTTGCTTTCACCTTGGTTGATTTGTGTCGTTGTAGATCTGATATCACAAGGCTACCAAAGCGAAGCAGGGACAACAAAGACATAAGGAAGCGATATCTAAAGGTATGTCACTTATTCCTTCTTTAATGACAAATTCAATGATTGTAACTTAGGGAAAGCATCATGTCATGTCCTGTTTTGTTCTAGATCTAGGTGGATCTAGGGAGATCTGTTAGTGTCCGCATATACCGATTTATCCTATAACACCTATATGTACAATTAGAAAGGGCTCCGGATCAGGAACATTACAATCCCCTCCCCCTTATTTATGCATTGTCCTCAATGCATCATATACACATGTACACACAAAATTTCAAACATCATAAAAAATATGAGGATACTCTGCTCACATAACATCCTCATGCTCCCAGGTTGCATCCTCAGAACTGTACCAGGTCCATTGGACCTTTACCATCTCCATGACTCGATTCCAGAGCTACTTGAATTTCTGATCCAATATGCAAATCGGTTGCACTTGTAATCCTCCTTCTGGATCCACCTGAATCACATTCCAATCAATGACATGATTAGCATCATGTACATACTTCTTAAGCAATGACACATGGAAAACAATATGAATGTATAAGGATGTAGGCAATGTAAGCATATAAGCGACAGGGCCAATCCTTTCAAGGATTTCAAATGGCCCACAAAAGCATGTTGCTAATTTAGAACACTTTCCCAACTTCAGGGAACTGCACCTGACCTTCACTTTCAGAAACACATGATCACCCACTTCAAATTCTCTGTGGTTTCTTCCTTTATCTGAGTAGCTTTTATTCCTATCTTGGGAAACTTTTAAATTCTGCCTTATCTTTACCATATGCTCCTCCATTTCCCAGAGAAAATATGGCCCAACTACTACGCGATCTGCTGGGTTATCCCAACTTACAGGCGTGTTGCACTTTATACCATTAAGTGACTCAAATGGGCTCATATCTAAAGATGCATGATACCCATTGTTGTATACAAACTCTACCAAAAGAAGGTAGTATTCCCATTTTGATGGCTTATCCATCACATACATCCTCATCATGTCTTCAATCACCCGATTTACCCTCTCTGTTTGACCATCCGTCTCAGGGTGATATGTTGTGCTAAAATTCAGACTTGTTTCAAATCCTTTGAATAACCCTTTCCAAAAGTTCGAGGTGAACTTGGAATCTTTTTCAGACACAATCATCTTAGGTACACCATGCAACTTAGCAACTCCGCACATGTATATCTTAGCAATGTCGACCGCCTTGTGCACTGACTTCACTGGAATAAAATGGGCATCTTTAGTAAGCTTGTCCACCACCACCATGATAGAATCATGTTGCTTAGTAGTCCTAGGAAACATAGTTATAAATTCTGTGGCCACAACTTCCCACTTAAACTCAAGAATGGGAAAAGGATGCAACAAACTAGTTGGATGTCTGTGCTCGACCTTGACCTTATGACATTCGAGACATCTCGCAATGAAATATGCAACTTCCTTTTTCATACTTGGCCAAAAGTTTTGCTTCTTGACCGCAACAATGGTCTTCTGGTAACATGGATGTCCAACATAAGGAACCTTATGCATATTTGAAAAAATCATGCTCTTCAACTCTTGATCATTTGGAACATAGACTCTGCATCTATACATGAGGATCCCATCCTCTTTTAACTCATAACCTTCAAAATTTTGCTGCGACATACCTTGCTGTAAAGTCACACTTATATCCATATAGAGAAGATCTGATTTGGCAACTTCCAGAATTCTGTCACACAAATTGGTTTGGTACATACTAAAAAATGTAGCATACATTTCATGCACCTTCCTGCGGAGTGCGTCAACCACCTTGTTCTCTTATCCTCTGATATGATTTATGTCGAAGTCATACTCACTGAGTAAATCTAAACACCTACTTTATGTCATATGATTTATGTTTGGCATTCAAACTTGGATGTCCAAACAAATACTTTAGACCACAATGGTTTGTTCTTAACTCAAATCTCTTTCCCATGAGATAATGCCACCACATCTTCAAGCCATGCACTATAGCTTCCAACTCTAAATCATGCGTAGCATAGAGCCTTTCATGTTCTTTCAAATTCCTTGATTCGTAACATATTGCGTGTCCATTTTGACTCAGGACCCCATTGAGTCCTTACTGGCATGCATCCGTGCACACAACAAAGTCTTCATCTAGATCAATAATTCATAAAATTGACTCACTTGTTAACAAACTCTTCAAGTGCTGAAAACTCCTTGTGCAATATGGAGTCCATTCAAATCGCACACCTTTCTTCTACAAATACGTAATTAGATGCGCAATATGTGAAAATCCTTTAAGAAACCTTCTATATTACACTACCAGACCCATAAAAGATCTCACTTCTGCGACATTTCTTGGTGTTGGCCATTCTTGAATGGATTTTATCTTTGTTGGGTTCACAACTATTCCTTCTTTGAAATAATATGACCCAAATAATGAAATTTTCACAGATAAAATGAACACTTGCTCAGCTTTTCATAAATCTGATGCTCCCTCAACACCCACAACACCATCCTCAAGTGTTTCTCATGCTCTTCTTCACACTTTGAGTAAATAAGAATGTCATCCAAAAATACAATGACAACCTTATCTAAATACTCTCTAAAAATGCCATTCATTAAGCATATAAAAACAACTAGTGCATTTGACAACCCAAAAGGAACCATTGTAAACTTGTAATGACCATACCTTGTTATGAAGGTATTCCTATTGATGTCTTCCTCTTTTATTCTCACTTGATGATATCAAGATCTAAGATCTATCTTGGAGAATATCCTTGTGCCTCTTAGCTGATCAAACAATTCATCTATCCTTGGAAAACGATACTTGTTCTTCACTATTACCTTGTTCAATTGTTTGAAGTCGATACAAAATATCAGTGTTCCATCCTTCTTCTTTACAAACAAAACTGACACACCCTAAGGTGACACACTTGGGCACATATACCCCTTCTTCAGAAGTTCTTCAAGTTCCATCTGCATCTCCTTTAGTTCTGGTGTACTCATCCTATAAGGAGTCTTAGATACAACTGTTGCTCCTGACATCAGATTAATAGAGAAGTCAATATATATTTTTGGAGGCAATATAAATATCTCTTTAAAGAAATCCTCATACTCTTTCAACACTGCCCAATATTCCACACTTGGCACTTTATCCTTAGGTGCCTCTTCAATGTGCGATGAAAATACTTGATGTCCTTTCCTGTAAATTTTCTTCAACTGCAATGCTGAAATTTCCCTGATAGTCATAGCTCTTGGAATTCCTTGAACTGATCTCAAATTTCCTTGCTCATCTATGAAACTGAATGCCTTATTGTAACAATCCAGGAAAACATGATGCTAATCCAACCAATCCATACCAATGAGGCAATCATATGAGCCCAAAGGTATAATATTCAAATCAACCTTTGTGCGCAGTCCAATCATCTCCAATGGACATACCTTAACCATCTCGTTGATTTTCAGTTTTTCTCCTGTAGATAATTGCAGCAACCAAGGTTTTCCAAGATTGATTCTCGACAAATGGAGTCTTTCCACAATTTTAGGATGTAGATAACTATGACTAGCTCCTGAGTCTATTAAAATAAAAATGGGTTGGTCATTAATATTACCTTCCACCTCAATCATGTGTGACTGGAATTTAGCTTGCTTGTTATCCAACACTGTGTAAATCCTTGGCACATTTATGCCCATGTCTTCTACTGTTGCAACTTTCTATACACTGTGTACAATCCTCACTTTATCACTTCTTTGAGGGCAATCTCTACACATATGATTTCTTCCACAACCCCAACACTGCATAGGTTGTTTCCATGAATTTTGTCCCACTGTCTCCAACATTCCAGGCTTCTAAAGAGTTGTTTGTCCTTGCGCAAAATTTCTGAAAAATGGTGGTTTAACTCCCTTCTTTCTCTGTTGCACCTTACTTTTCATCTTCTCTTCCCAAGCCTTTTGGAAAATCGGCCTTCCCTTTGCTGCTCATAAAGACACTTAGCGCTCCTTATGGTCTCTTCTAAATTTTTAGGGTCATCATACTGTATCTTGTAACTGATAAATGAGGGAAACCCAATCAAATATATTTGAATATTCACTTGTTCATCCTCGATAAAAGGCTCAAAGTTCAACAGTTCCAAAAATATTCTTTCGTACTCGTCAATTGTCATGATCCCAAGCTTGAGTTCGAAGAACTCCTTCATTTTCCTATCATAGCACCATTTGGTTAAGTACTTTTTTTGGAAATACCTCTTGAACTCCCTCCAAGTTACTCTCTTCTCATCAATATGTTGCACTTGCACATACTGATCGCATCACATTGATGCCTTTCCCTTTAGCTAATATATAGAAATTCTCCCTTCTTCCTGCGCAGAATAATTATGTAGTTGGAAGTACTTTCTCATACCCAACAACCAAGTCTCTGCATCTTCGTCCTTCATGTGCTCCCCATAAAATGAAGGAGGCTTAATCTTGTTCATTTCTCCTTGTAGCTCATCCACCCCAGTCCTTCTCTTATGCTTTCTAAGAGGAGATGGACTGGAACTACTGCGTGCTTTCCTGAAATAATGCTTACCCACACTTATTTCTTCTCCTATTTTCTCATCATGAGACATGGGGCTTCTTGATTTAATCGTTTCTGTCTCCTTATCCATCTTATTTTCTATTCCATATAGGCTCTGCATCAATTTGATGTTGAAGTCATCTTGTTGTACCTTGGCTCTCATAATCCTTTCATTATCAGCCTTATAACTCTAGACATCTTTTTGCGATACTCTTACAGTTTCTACCAAGTTCATGTGCTCCTCCTTGGATTCTATAACATCGACACCCAAAACGATATACAGATCCCCAAATTCATCATTAGGACTATAATTCCTCTCTGCATATTCCATGCTTTTAACCTTCTACACTGACTTTGTCCTACTCTATTCACTGAAAAATTCTGAAAAATGTGCAAGCAATTAAGATTTGTTAGATGGTTCCATGCAACAACTACATGAAAACTTTGTAGATTTTTGTCAGAATCGTTTCAGTTGGATTTCTTGGATGATTTTAACATCTCAAACTATAGTGCGCACACCTGCACATCACTGCCTTTGTGCACATCGTAACTCTATACTACGCACCAATGGTTTTCTGTGCAATTAAACTCTGCACTGCGCGGTACCAATTCTTAGTGAACACATCTATTCATGCTAGTCTCTGGCCCATACGAGTCCAGTGTTGAACCAATAACTATGATACCAAACTGTAACGTCCCCAACCACTCCAGGCTAGGCCACGTCACTCCATAAAACCCTTTGACAAATTTCTTATACCACTTTGTAACATACCCAGACACCTGCTGAGTCCCATTACCACCTTATTTATGCTCTAAGTAAACCAAACTGTAACATTCCCATCATACCACCGACCAATGTTTCTCTATATATACACTACTTAGAATCTATTTTAGCATAATCTACACAATTTTACTTGAAGTAACACACTCATCCCAAACTTGAGTCGCGCCCCACAACTTGTAATAATGGAAACAACAATCTCTTTTCAAACAACCTTAATCAACGAAAAATAAATGAAACAACCACGCACACCATCATACTGACCACACAATACAACTAGGCGCACTATCATCTAGGTGTCGTGCACCACTTCTATTAATACTATGCACAGAATCCAATTCCTTAATCACACACACCATATTTCCAACTTCTGAAGCACACAGGTTACGATCATGCACACTTGACCACTCCATCTTCTTCTTGACGACTCATAACCATAACCAAAAGGTTAATTTAACATGCAAGACTACCAGATTTGTCATATCCATGCAAAACTATAAATATAGGCTAAGTGCAACATACTTACTTGAAAAAGCAACAATTAACAGAGTGACAACGATTACTCATATGCAACACATACAAGAATCTAACATGTGTCAAACATTGTCAAATATGCTCAGTAAAAAAGACAAGCGCATAGATAACATTTATCTTAAATGAAAGTCACCAACTACGACCTTGACTCAGATGTTCCTCTCAGCCATAGATGTTGTTGCTCATAAGATTTCAGCAACATGTCACCCCGAGTTCGAGCTCAACTCCACCAGGGAAAACAGGGTCCTAGCGACAAGCTATGGTCTAAAACTCAACAGAATTACCGATTCCTATGTGCCCACTGTTGCAACTCACCCAAAATATCTCATTCCCCATGCACCTATCACACCCAAGGAAGTGTGCCCCTTATCTGCTTACTAGTCCTTCGACTTCCCCACTTCGCTTCCCACGGTTACCAACAATAGTCTGGACAAAAAGTCTCCAATCCGTGTGACTAGTGCCCAACACACTAGGGAACAATTCTCAGCAATATTCTCACCCAAAAAATATGCTCACGGGTATGGAAACCACTCCACAACAACCAATCTCTCACCTAGAGAGACTTCTCATGGTCTTCCAATACGATTCTTTGAAAGTAGAATTCTGGTTACACACCCACAACTTCCTGCAAGCATATATGGGCAATGTTATTGCACAATTTGTACTTAATCCAAAGGATAAGGTTTAGGAAGGGAGAATTGGCGTAACATAGGTTATCCTATCACTGTCACCTCAATAGGATGCCTCTTTCTATTTAGGGTTGATGGCCGAGGGGAGACGTCCCCGGTGACCTGGGGGTTTGAGAAGGCAAAGGGTAAGGTGTCTATGAAAATTTCCCCTCTCACAAGTCACACTGATAAAAAATTCCCGGGGTTTTAGCCAATGAAGTAGTGAAGTATTAAGATGTACCTGCCTAGAACAAAGCAACAAGAAAATATATCTTTTGCAAGTACAACTTGCTGTTAGTACTTCATAAAACCATGGACTTTATCAATAAAAGCAATGGATAATATATGGTGAAGCAAACATAAATTTGTAGCAACAATGTTTATAAGACAATAGCTTCACAATATGTGCCTTAAAATGGCTTCAAAATGACCAAGAATAATTACTAATCAATACCAAAATACTAGCATTTTTCAGAAGCAAATAAGGCAATGTATTTATCAACTTTCTCAATTGCTTTTAGGTGCTTTTAGTGCTGCAATAGATGGCCGTAGCTTAACTTTGTAACAACAACAAATAAGTTAGTAGATTAGACTATTCTAAGGTTAGGAGTTGTTAGTAGAGAGCTTAAGGTATAGGTTTTGATAGTGGTTTTTGTCAATCACTCAATAGCAAGGCAAATGGAGCCTTTTAGGTAGCAACAAATCTTGAAGGAACAAATGATAATAAGAGAACTAATGACAAGAGAGGTCAATAGTTAAAGTGTTGGTAACCCAAGGCTTCAATTACCAAACCCTAGGGGGAAAATAGCTATTAGGAAGTAGGCAACCCTAGGACCTAGTAATTTTCCTCCTTCTTTAGCTCAAAGATGAAGTAAATGACAGCTTAGATGAAGCAAAATGTGTTAGGGTGTTTCAATGGCAAGGGCCTTAGCAAAAGCTTCAAGAAAATCGACTTTCTAGCAAAATCTAGTAGGTGAAAGCTATTAAGGCACGGACAATAACATGTGTTTAGCGTCCTAGGGTTTTAAATTAGAAATTTCATAATATTAGTATAAATGCAAGATAAATGTAACTATAACCATTCAATGAAGAAGAATTGTAGAAAATTTACTTACATCCACCAAGAATCATCTAGCAAATACTCTAGTTGAATACTTCCACCAAGAAAATTTCCAAAATAGTCCAAAACAAGCCTCCTTTAAGAAGTGCACGCTAAATTTCAGTCATGTAACCCCAATTAGGGCACAAATTTCAGACCTCACACTTGTGTGAATGAAAGATGATGAAAAAATACAAGGGAAAATCCCTTATTTATACAGTTACAATGACTAGAATTAGGTCAAAAAGGCTGACATGGCCAGTTACATGTAATATCCATTTTTTTACATTAAATGACAAATTAAAACCCTAAATCAAGCAGAAAAGGTGACGTCATGCCCCTTTAGGGTGATGTTAGGCATTTTTAGTGTAACGTTGGCCTCCAGGAGAAAAACGTTAGGCCTCCCAAAGCCTCTGGATCTAACCACATGTGCCACTTGGCACACAACTGCCTCCAAAGTGTCCAAAACACTGGGTGACATCAAGGGTCACAGAGGTGACGTCATGGGCTTGCTAAGGCCTACAACATAGTGAGAAGGGAAAGAATCCCCTAGGTCCAGGACTGCCAGGCTGTCTATGGTGGAACGTCCTCCTCTCTCTATGGTGAAAACTAATGATCTGTCTCTGCCCTTAGCTGGGGTCTCAACATCCATCTGGTGGGATTTTAGCCCTATGGAGGTCCAAACTAATCATCTCCCCATGTGTACCTGTCGATCGAGTGTGGCCCTGAAACAAAAAAAAATACACCCTCCATGGGCTCACAAGTCATAGGGATCATAACAATGTCAATCACATCTAATAATAAAGTTATTTAAACATGTGCATAAAACCCCCTCTCCTAGACAAGTGCTCAAAGACGTTATTCTATTCTACAATCTAGGTTTGGAGAGGATGTCAGGAGGTCCTATTGGGATAATTCTCATTGGACATGGGATGTTTCTAGGTGAATACAAATCTAAGCCATGTAAGTGGATGAGGTGGTGTAGGGATGTTTGAGAAATGGGTGCAGTGATGACAGGGGAATGTATGGATTACCTGTGGGTGCCTCTAAAGAGGGTGAGCTGCACCTTGTTATGGATGCAAATGTTTCCAAGCCCATTCAATGCCTTCTATCTTTTATCTTATTGTTTTTTCTTTCAAGAGACTAGTTAGGGGACACTGCCTTGGCATGGTGACAAGTGGTGACAATGTTACCCAGAAGCATTTCACGGAGATGAGAGGGCCGGGTCGTGATGAGACCCCCTTTCTCTTGGCTATTCCATCAATAGCCACTACCCTAGCGTGGTGACCAGCTGAATGGTAGTGTCATACTACTACATTCCCATGGACCTAATAGGTTGGCTCATGATGTGACCCCTATCCTCCAACTAGGTCTTAATTTTATTATTTTATGGGTCCATCTGTTTCTTGCTGAGAATCCCTTTATTGCTTTCTCAGGGATCCTTGGGCAAAGCATCTGAAGGTTTTGTTCTTTTTGCTTTTATCTTTTGCCAACAAATTTTACCCTCTGGGCCTTTAGCCCCTTCTTCCCACAAGGTAACGTACAACCCTTTGCTAGCTTGGCAAACCCAATGCCCAAACCAATGTATGGGATGGATGAGAAGGAAAAAGATGGAAAGTGATAAGTATGGTGGGAATGGACGATGACCTTTCATGAACCCAACCAGTGGCAACTCAAACCCTATGGGAACCAACTTACTAGGGCATCCTTTCATTCCCCCCAGGTGTGGACAAGTGGAAAGGCATAAGGTCCTAGCACACGTTAGAAGTAAAAATAATTAAATGCATATATTCAAAGGTTTTGAGAATCAGAGTGACACATACCATGATACCTAGACTCATTACCTCATGGAGCAAGACCCACTGCTGCTGAAGGACCATGCTGATGGGATGGATGTTTCCGCTGCTAACAAGATGGAGGCGTTGAAGAAGAAAGATGGACCCTCCAGGGCCAGGATCAAGTCAATATGGCTCTTGGTAGTCCATGTCTAGGACCTGTGGGCCTCAATACATAATCTCCTTAGTTATCCCTAGGCTAGGGGATAAAAGGCAGTTAGGGTAATAATCAGATTTTCCATACAGTCCGACCCCCTTCTCCTCACGAAAGCCTACAACATCATTAATAATACCATTTCCATTCCCAGATCATCTCCCCTACAATCCTCGTGATAATGCAATAATAATCATATTAATCATACCCAAAATACACTAAGGCCAACAATATATATTGCATACCTTCCACTTGACACTCATCACCTCCAAAAGCAAATTTAAGCCACCTAGTGACCAGTTCCCTACCCTAGGGAACTTAAGATAAAATAATATATATCTGACATTACACTTTTCCTGGAAATATCATAAAATATTCCCCAAGACTTACGACTCATGCTATTTTTCCCTTTTCCGATGGAGTAGGCCCCCCATCTCTTTTCCGCCTGAGTCAATCAACACGCAATGATGTAATATTATATTAATATTTATATTTACATGGATATGCGTATTGGCTTATCTTCGCCTAGGATAACCAGCCTCATAATCATTCATTCTCTCTAGCCTCAAAACATAAATATTCATTGCCACGCACTAACCCAAGTGCGCGCAACATAGTGCAATGTGCACACTTACCTAGGTGCGTGCAACACACAAACTGTGCGCACCTTGTCTTTGATAGAACTTCTCTGCGCACTATTCCAGGTGCTCGCAACACCAAAAACTGGGTGTCAACGACTCACCAACCTATATGTTCATTACATTTACACTTGGTATCAATTCGACTCACCAACCTATATGTACAATTACAAAGGGCTTCAGATCAGGGACACTACAAGTACAACCTGGAATCTCATATGTTTGCTATTGAAATGGGTGGTTGTGATTTTGTGCCCAATGCTGAATGGTTGCGAACTCTCAGCCCCATCCTCATGGATTTTAAGGAATTAACCATGCAATTCCAATAGGAGGGACAACAATATAAGTTCCAAGGAATCACAATAGGCTCTGTTGAGATCATCAGTTCCCATAGAATGGAAAACCTCCTCAGAAAAGGCCATTCAGGATTTTTTTCCCAACTCCATTCCACTCACGCAATTGAGGCACCTTCTGTGCATCTTGACCTCCAATATATACTCTCCCAACACCAATATGTTTTTACCACTCCCCATGGACTTCCCCCTTCTCGTGGCATTCGTTATCATTCCATTATTCTAGTCCTAGGGGATTCTTCCTCCCAATGTTCATCCTTATCGTCATCCCTTTTCCCAGAAGAATGAAATTGAGAAACTTTTTCAAGAATTTCTTGAATAAGGTGTTATCCTTCTTAGTACCAACCCCTATTCTTCTCATGTGGTCATGGTACTCAAGAAAGAAGGCACTTGGCGTATGTGTCCAGACTTTCGTGCCCCCAACAAACTCACCATCAAAGACAAATTTCTCATTCCTATCATTAATGAATTGTTGGATGAATTGAGAGGTGCTCAATACTTTAGTAAACTTGATATCTATTTTGGCTACCACCAGATATGTATGAAAGAGGAAGATATTCCCAAGACTACATTTCGAACTCATGAGGGTCACTCTGAGTTCTTGGTCATGCCCTTTGGCTTGTGTAATGCTCCCTCAACTTTCCACAGTCTCATGAATCATGTATTTCATCCTTTCCTCTGTCATTTTGTCTTAGTTTTCTTTGACGATATTCTCATCTATAGTAAAACTTGGCAATCCCTTGTGGATCGAGTTCTCCATCTACTCTCTCAACACAAACTTTTCTTCAAACAATCTAAATGTTCCTTTGGAGTCTTATAAGTGGGGTACCTAGGTCATATTGTTGACAAGGATGACATACGGGTGGATCCTAATAAAATTGAATCTATGAAGGGTTGGACTCACCCTAAAACTCTTAAGAGATTGCATGGTTTTTGGGGTTTAACGTGATATTATTGCAAGTTTGTTCAGAATTTTGGAAAAATTGCGGCACCTCTCACCGCTCTCCTTAAAAATAATGCTTTCACTTGGAATCCTACAACTGATCAATCCTTCCATGCCTTGAAAGAGGCTATGTGCACAACTCCCATCCTAACACTTCTTGACTTCACCAAGACTTTTGTCCTGGAATGTGATGCTTCAAGGAAAGAAATTGGGGCAATCCTCATGCAAGATGGCATGCCTTTAGATTTCACAAGCAAACAAATTCAGAGAGACATTTGGGCCAATCAATATATGAAAAGGAAATGTTGGCTATATTGCATGTTGTGGATCTCTAATGTACTTATCTGTTGGGGAAATGCTTCCAAATTAAAATTGATCATCAGAACCTCAAGTATTTTTTGGAACAACAAATTTCATCCCCGGAGGAACAAAAATGGGTGACCAAGCTATTTGGACATGATTATGAGATCATTTACAAGAAGGGAAAATAAAATGCGGTTGTTGATGCTCTTTCTAGGAAGTATGAAGGAGAAGGGTCCCTCTTTTCTCTCTCCTTCATTGTACTAGATTGGCTCCAAGCTGTTCGCCATGAATTCCTACAAGAACCCAAAATTTCTCGCTTGATCCATCGATTCCAACACCATTCTCAAAATTCTCTAGGGTACACTTGGAAAAATGAAGAGCTTTGCTACAAATTACATTTGTATTTAATAAAATAGTCCCAACTTAAATCCACAGTGTTTTTTGAGCTTCATCCTTCACCCACATCTAGGTATCCAGGGTTTACCAAACCTATGAACGGGTCAAAAATTATTTTTTCTAGGATGGTATGAAATAGGAAAGCAACACCTTTGTGGCTGAATGTGATACCTATCAATGAAATAAGGGAGAAATAGTCAAAGCTCTAGACACACTCCAATCGCTTTCGATTCCCCCTGTTATTTGGAGGGATATTTCTATGGATTTCATTGTTGGCTTACCTAAATTGGGAAATAAGTTAGTCATCATGGTGGTAGTATATCATCTTTCCAAGTATACTCATTGATGTGCTCTTCAACACCTATTCACCACATCCACAGTGGCCCACTAGTGAGCTCTACCCAATCATTCTAAGCTCCATCCTATTTTTCATGTGTCATGCTTAAAGAAAGTGATTGGAACTAAGTGCTAAGCTCAAACTAGTCTCCCTGAGTTGGATGAAGAAGGTTCCATTTGGTTGCAGTCATAAGTAGTCTTGGCCCAACGTGAATGTCATCTTCGTCAGAGCACCATCAAGGAAGTTTTAGTTCAGTGGAAAGATACAACTCCAGAAGATGCCACTTGGGAGTTGGCCACCATTTTGCAACAATTTCCTCATCTCAAGCCTTGAGGACAAGGTTGTTCTTCAAGGGGGAGGGCATGTTAGGGATCTAACCTCCCTAACCCCTCATGTAGGTAGAATAATATATTTTCCATGTAATAAAGACCAAACTTAGTTAATAAGGCCTATTTAATAATGTGAACAAGTCTAATGTAAGAAGACTTAATAGAAGCTCATGCTTCTCGAAAGATCTTCCTCTAGAATGTTCTTTAGAAGATATAATTTGTATAAATAAGAGTAGGAGGCATGAGAAATATTGTTGAGAATTATTTTAATAGAGCACTGCTATGCTAGTGGTTTCCCCCTCGAAGAGGCAAGTGAACATTGCTTTCTATCAATAAAGGTATCATTTATGGTGTTGTGTTTCTCTACATTTTGTTGTTCTACTTGTAATTGCCGCTATATTTATGTTTTCTTCGATTTTTAATACTTCTAGTACCTAAAAAAATACCACTGATATGTAGCTGACCAATGCAAATCCTTATTTGGGTGTTCAAGAGAGTTGACAATGTCTCCACAGAAAGGCTCCTTCCTTCTTCTAGTTGCCATATTTTCTACTTTTTCCAATACACTTTGATATACATGACATGTATTACTTATGAATTATGGATCTCAAGTTGTTTAAAAAGCTAAGCTCATAACTAATACTTATTTAGACATCTCTTCATCATGTACAATTTCCTTTGGAATACACACAACCATAAATGGAAGTTATTTTTTGAAAAGCAAGTGCTATGGAAAAACAGGATAATTAATCCACATTTACCATGGATCACTGTATTTTTGCTTGTGAATTGGGCACTCATTAATGAATCATAAATGACCTCAAAAAATGTGAATGATGAATGGTGGTCTAACGAGAATTTCACTAAGTATGGAACAAGAGGTAGAGAGATCAATCATACAAAGGTTAAGTTGTGTAGAAGTATGGTTGTGTTGAGAAATGAGTTGTGCGGAGATATGGTTTTGTGTAGGAATGAGTTGTGCAAATATATGGTTGTCCGGAGGTAGAGTCATGCATAGTTCTCCACACAAGAGATGATAAAAATCCAACTAAGTATAGAGTGAATGCGGGGTATGAAAAAGTGGCCAAGTATGGGAAGTTATGAAGGGTGTACAATTTGAAGCATGTGAGGTGCAAAATGGAGGTGGAGCAAGTGCAAAGAAAAGGGTGTGTTGTGTTCTTATTACAAGAGAAAAGGTTGCAAGTATTCTAAGTGTTGGTTTGTGTGGAACAAGAAGTGTGCGGAAAAAAGACTTTGTGCAGAGCATGGAAAAAAAGGTTTGAAATGAAGCATCTCCGCAAGGCATAAGTAACCTCCACACAATATAATTCATAAAAATGACTAAGTATGTTAATATATGGAATTTTTTCCCAACACATTATGGAACTATGAAAATTGTAGGGAACACGATGGACTATGAGATGGGAAGAAAGGGAGGGTTCTATACATAGTTAACCTTGGAATATAAAAATGATACATAAAAACAGATCAACATATCGGCTCCAACTGTGAGAAAGTGACCCCCTATGGGTTGCTGAGAATCTACAAGGCCTTAATTAATTATGCATGGATTCAAAGAAGAATATTTACATATGGTGATTATGAACATGAAGTATACCAAGTGGGCTATGGTAGGCTGGTCGTTGAAAATGACTAGGTTGATTATAAGAAGTGTTTCAGATGATTCCCATGACATGCACTTTTAGAAGTTGGTCATCCATTCCTTTTAATAGATATGAATTGAAACCATTTATTTTATTTATTTTTTATTTTTTCGATCTGATAAGGACCAATCCAAAAGGCATCAAAATTTGAGTGTAGTGATGGTTTTTCTTTAGCCTTATTCCATAATAAAACAAACTAGTCTTTGTGGAAATCTTTGACTTTGGCACTTCAATCAAAGTATTTCTTTATCACCTCTTGCCTTTTCTAGATATTCGTCAATGCATGTTATCTTTGCTCCTCTAATTGCATCAATTGATGAAATCAAGCTTGCATTGGTGTAGTCCCTTCCTCATCTTCAATTCTAATGGGAATAACTAATGCATTCAATTCCAAATGTATTGGTAATCTAACATCTTTTCCATAGACTACAACAAATGGAGAATGTCTAGTGCTACTCTTTTGTGTTATTCAGATTGCCCACAAAGCATTAACCATCTTTTTGTGCTAATCTATTTGGTTTGTAGCAACTGTTTCCTTGAGAATTTGTATCAAAGATTTATTAGTTGATTCAACCAATCCATTTCCTTGTGGGTAGTAATTTGATGACTATCCCATTATTATACCAAATTTGCCAAGAAAGGTTGTGAACTTTGAACTAATGAATATGGAACCATTATCAGTGATAAACTTCTAGAGAACACTAAATCTTGATAAAATATTTTCCTGTAAAAACCAAATAACATGAAAAACGTTGGCTTTCTTAAATTCTCTTGCTTCAGGTCATTTTGTGAAGTAATCAATCATTGTCAGTATGTAAGAATGACCTTTACGAGATTTTGGACTTATAGGACTGATAACATATAAACCCCATTATGTAAAAGGACTTCCTATTGCAATTTTTTTCAAAGGAATAACAACCCTTTTCATCTTCCTAGAAAATTTTGACATGAAAAACAATTCCTTTAAAAGGCATGCACATCTCTGAATAATGTAGGCCAATAAAAAACAACTCTAATGACTCTAATGCTTCTATGGGATCTAACCATTAGAGAAAAATGTCCACCACACACACCTTCGTGGATTTCTTTCAAAACTTGAATATATTTGGAATGATTGAGACACCTCAACAACATGCCATCCAAATTTCTTCATAACAGAACACTAGAAACCATGACATAAGAATTTGATTTCATTTTTAATGATCTCCTTTATTTTTCTATCATCCCAATGGGAAACTGTCCATATTTTAAATAAATATGATATCCTTGTATCGTTCAGATTTGGTCACCCTTTCATCAATTTTTTTGCTATCATTCGATGCATCTATGTTTACTGCTTCAATTCCACTGATCAACTTGCATAACCCTTGGCCTCTTGCATCTTTCAATGGCTTTATTTATATATCATATTCTTGTAACTTGGCCAACCAATTGGCCCATCTTCCTTCTCTAAGATGTTGAGATAACATCATCTTGATAGGTGGATATGGAACATAAGCAATTACATGTGAAGTTAAGATATAGTTTCCGAAGTAAGAGACAACTTTGACTAAGGAAAATGCGTGTTTATCCATGGGGGAATATTTCAATTCATATTCTTGTAAGCCTTTACTCATGAAAGAAATAGGATGTTCTTCCTTTTTATCTTTCCTTTGAGTCAATATGGCAATGATAGTTTCTTCTAGAGCAAAATAATATAAAACGAAATCCCTTTCAAAGTCTGGACTAACCAAAACATGAGCCATGAAGATCGCCAAATTTATATTTGAAAAGGCCTTTTGTGCTGCATCAGACCACTCAAAATTTGATCCTTCTTCAATAACTTATTTATTGGCTTCACAATTTCAGCATAATCTGGAACAAATCTTCTAAAAAAGTTTACTTTTCTAAAGAATGATTGGACAACTTTTAGGTTTGCAGGAGGCCTCAATTTAGCTATGGATTTAATTATTTATGGATCTATATATATTCCATCGTTGCTTACAATATGACCCGACATTTTTCCTTCAAAAACTGCAAATAGACATCTTTTAGGGTTGAGAGATATGCCATGGAGTCTGCAACGATCAAAAACCTCCTTGAGATGTGTAATATGTTATTCTCTGAAATTTGAGTAGAAAATCAATCCATCTTGGTAATCAACCATTGTTTTTCCTAACATATCTTTAAATGCATGATCCATAGCTCTTTGAAATGTAGCACCAACATTCATCAATCCGAAAGGCATTCAAACATAGACATATGTTCCCCAAGGCATTGTAAAATCTGTTTTATGTCTATCCTTGCTTGCAACAAGTACTTGAATATATCCAGAAAATAAATCCAACATGGGCATCACTACAGAACGAGTTACATGTTGTAACAATGTTTCCATATTTGGGAGAGGATAATTATCCTTCAGATATGCTCTTTTAATATCTCGAAAATAAACACACAAACATATTTCTCCATTCTTATTTCTAACCACCACTAGATTTGAAATTCAATTTGAATGACATCCGACTGAAAATATAATGTTTGCCTTTTCCATCTTTTCAATTTCTATCTTAACCAAATGTTTAAGTTTAAGATTGATTATCCTTGGTTTCTGTCTAACATGATTGGTCCCTTCCTTCAAAGGTATGATATACTGGATAATAAATTTATCATATTCTTTGAGATCATCATATGTCCATGCAAAAATATTTTGAAAATATATGAAGAGATTAATGTATCACTCAATCTCATCCTTGATATATGTGCTTCCCAAATTTAAATATTTTGGGTTCTCTTGTGTTCTAATATTTACTTTTTGAACATCTTGGACTTTTCTAAGTGATGGTTCTTCACTGGGTTTATCTGTTCCCGTTTGATCATCTCCGTTGAAAGAGATTCTCATAGAACCAAATATTTTACACGGGAATAATTTTTACGATCATCCGCTTATGAGGATTGAGCTTCTGAGGATATATCCTTTTCATCCTCTTTTTCTTTATTTTGACATGATAAATTAAGAAATATGTTCTTAATTTTCAAATACTTGTCAATTTTTTTTATTGTCTGGTACTGAAGGATGAAAGATCATATTGACATGGTATGAGTCATGAAATGATGATTGCAGATTAAAAAGAGAAGTTGAAACTGCTAATGATTCAGAATTTTGATTCTTTTCTCTTGGAATAAATATTATATTGAAAGAATTAAATTTTTCTATGAGATCCCAAAATATTTCTGCATAAGCTTTCAATTTTTCCTTTTTAATATTATACTTTTTCCTAACTTGATTGACTACTAGATCAGAGTCTCCCATGACTACCAAGTCAATGATTTCCATTTGATGAGCAAGTGTTAATCCTTGAATCAATGCCTCATAATCTGCTTCATTATTTGTACATTCAAATTGCAATATAAATGCACGGGGATGCAATTCTCCTTGCATATTTTTGGATATCACACATGCTCCATATCTAACTTTAGAAGAAGCACCATCAAAAAATGTTTTCCAAAATCCTTGGAATTGAGGAGCATTATTATTTTCAATTCTTATATCATCCTAACTTAATATGGTATAGTTACCATGGCCAAAATCAATGTAATTCACCATTGCCTCAATTTCTTTCTTCATGAATAAGACAATATTTCTCTATTCACGAGGAACCTTGTTAAGTCCACCATCTTTGTTTGGGAGCATCATACAACTTCCATCATTCATTCTATATCCTCCCAAAGGAAAACACCATTCTCTTCCTAGCACCACACCATATGCTATATGTAGATCACCAAATATTATAGTAAAAATTGTGTTTATATGTGGTGCAAAGCTTATCCATGCATATAAATCCTTGATCTCTCCATATGCACGGATTTTTCTTGAATCAATTGCATAAATGATTTCACTCGTCTTATAATATTTAGTGCATTCCAAGCCAACTGCTTGCATTATGGAAGGAGGCATGATATTATTTGTGGCCCCACTATCTACCACACAATTATGTAATATCAACTCAGGTGTCTCCAAATATATATAAAAAGGAGGGATTTTTCCTCGTGTTCTCATAAAAGGAGCATAACGTTGTTGTTGATTGTTGATGATTGTTGCCTCTACTCTTGTATCATGTTTATCTCCCTTTTCTAATACTTTGATTAGATTTTATTTTTGTTGGGGAATTTTCACTACCTCCAAAAATGGAAGGGTATTCTGCAATTTTGTCAAATCATCCAAAATATTGTAATCCATCTTAGTAGAGCTTGCCCTTTCATCATTCTTCTAAGGAGTTTGAGCTATATTCCTGTAACTTACTTATTGAGAATTTTGTTTTGGAATAGAAGAACCTATTGGCACGCCTTTAAATCCTTTAACTTTGTTCACTTGTGGGGAGACTATATTTTTCCCTTCAAACTTATTGAATTGAGCTATTGTTTGGACCACATTATCTTGTTCTTTATTCAAAATTTGTTCTTCCTCTACTATCAAATCTTTTTCTGAAAATGGCATCATATCAACATCCATCTCCATGGATTCAAGGATTCCAGAAGATGCCTCATTATTAACTTCTTGAGATTTCAAGAATTGGTTATCTTCCTTGAGGAATTCATCATTGCTTTCATCTATTAGAATAACATTGGGATTCTGAAATTGGGTAGCTCTAGGCCTAGGAATAGGATTGTCAACATTCTGGTTTCTTTCTAGACGTTCTCTGAATCCATATGTTGGTGCTCCAATATTCTGGTACTATTGATGCAATGTTTGTTCTTCACTTCTCCATTTCATTCTGGTACTGTTGATGCAATGTTTGTTCTTCACTTCTCCTTAATCAAATTGTTTCATTTTGTTCAATTGATCAATTTTTGCATCTTGCTTTGCATGTGAGGCTTAATTTTGGAGGAACATTTTGCACATTTGGAAGTTGAACATGAAAAATACCTCTTCTAACTGCTCTATCTTCAACATTTTGAGCTGGCCTAGATATGCGCTAATTTGAAACAGTAAGGGAAATCATTTTTCATTGCACTCTTCCCAGTATAATATCTTGGTTTGCATTACTTTCTAACATATCCTCTTCCATCTCTTGTGCTTTTCTCATAGCATCTTCTAATGTAGAAATTCATGCAGACTTGATTGCATATTTTACATTTGCAAGCATTGCATTTTTGAAACACCCTAGAATAACCAGGGCATTAGGGCATTGATCCTCCAGGATTTATTGCAGAGTCCTAAAAAATGAGAGATTAAAATATTTGATCTTTTCATTCTTATCCAAATGGATTTGAGTAAATTGAGCAAGGAGAGTATGATATGTGATGGGCTAAGCATATATACCCATGAACACAAACTTGATATCATCAAAACATGTGATTGAATTTTCTCGTAGGGATAGATACCAGTCATAAGTAGGACCAATAAAAGTTTGCAGAAAAACTTTGACCATGACATCATCATATATTACCCCATGAATATAAAAAATTGTCAAAATTTGAAAAAGATGTTTATCAAGTTTCATAATACTATCACCAATAAATACTGGTAATACTCCAGTGAGAAGATTTGGCAATTGATGTTGTTCACCTTGAAGAGCCAAATGACTTATTCTCTGTCTTTGTCTCCGGTTTCTTTGTTTGTCTTCATTTCTTCTGCCTTCATCTCACCTTTCATCATTTCTCGCTTCTTCATTTCATTCTTCAGGATCTTCCATCTCTTCTTGATGAGCAAAATATGAAGGACATAAAGAGATAGAAGCTTGAATTGTAGAACTACTGGCTTGCTCCATATGTTCAATACCTTTCCTTCTACTTCTTGTTAAAGGGCCTTCAATTGTTTTTGAAGGGGCCAATATTATGAATCTTTATTGGAGCCACCTTTCGAAATTTTGATTAACTAGAGGTTCCTCTTGAGCTAGCACTTTCCATGATCATTCAAGTTCTTCTTGATTATTTGATGTTTTCAAGACCATATCATATAATTTATTCAAAACACTTCTTTGGTCATCCAATCCAATGGGAAAGTGAGGTTGGACTAGATCAAGACAAGTCATTAATGGGAAATAAAGCTTCAATCTATCGATATCCCCAATATGGTCACCAAAAATTTTAATCTCTTGTCCTTAACAAGAAAAGAGATCAACAAAGGCCTAGATCAATCATGTCAAAATCTTTACACATATTAGATTTGATCTATTCAATATCATATGCTTCACTACTTGTAATAATGATGTTATCTACGTAAATGACCACTAGAATGATTTCATTACCAATGCTTTTGACATATAGATTGGAGTTTGAAGGACTTTTCTAGAGCCCTTGTTCATCCAACTACTTGCCGATTTTAATGTACCATGTCCGAGGTGCCTACTTCAATCCATATAGATCCTTCTTACGTTTGAAAACAAGATGCTTCTACCTTGGAACCTAAAACCCCTATGGTTTACACATGTAGATCTCTCCCTCTAAATCTCCATTAAGGAAGGCACTCTTCATGTCCATTTGATGGACATTCTAGCCAAATTATATTGCCATGGCTAGAACTAATCATATGGTGCTCATCTTTGTTATAGGAGAAAAGGTATTCTCGTAGTCAATTCACTCTCATCGAGAGAACCCTTTTGCAACCAACCATGCCTTGTACTTGTCAAGTGTACCATCTACCTTTACTTGACCTTGTACACCCATTTGCAGCCAATGGGTTTCTTCCCTGGTGGAAGAGTTGTGACATCCCAAGTTTGATTTTTCATCAAAATCTTGTTTTCAATTGCCATGGCCTTCTCTCATTCAGGTCTCCCTTTGTCCTCCTCAAACAGACATGGCCGATATACTTCTTGAACATTTTACATTAGAGAAAAGTTTATCATATTAGGTGTCTTATTCTTATTTCTGGATGATCATACCTCGATCATTTCATATGTCTAAACATCTCCAATGGTGTTGTGACACCACTTTGGTATTCTATTGGGATCTTCCCTATCAAAAATTTTCACCATGATCTGGACTACTTGTATAAGATCCTAGAAATCCCTCATGCTTAAAATCCTCCTTCCTTTTAGGTGGAGTTTCCTGAATATTGATACTTGAATCCTGAGCCACGATAGGCTGTTGTTCTACGATTTTGGTATATGAAGAAGTCTAGAAAGGTTCATCATTCTTGTTAACTATCACATCTATGCTAAAGCTCAATTGGTTGGTGTTAACAACAACCAATATATAGGCTTTATGATTATCATTGTACCTTATGATCATAAGTTTATTGCTCTCCAGGTCTAACTTGGTTCTCTTATCATTGGGATTCTAGGCATAAATAGTAGAACCAGAGACCTTAAGAGGAATGACCTTAAGAGTCTTAAGCTTCACCACTACCATTGGAGATCTATTTAGCGGTTATACTATTGAACAATGCCTCAATCCAAAACCTATTTGGGACACACCTATTCTACAACATACACATAGCCATCTTTGTGATTGTGTGGTTCTACCTCTCAACCACTCCATTCCATTATGGAGTGTAGGGTGTAGTGAGATGTCTCTTAATCTCATGTTTAACAAAAAAATTATTGAATTATTTGGAACATAATTCCCCACCATTATCATACCTAAGAGTGGTAATGATAACCCGATTCTTTTTCTACTCAGGATTTGAACTTCTGAAACTCATTAGATTTTAGTTTCAAAAAATACTCCCGCATATTTCTACTATAGTCACCAAAAAAAATAAGGAAATACTTGGGACTGGTGACAAATGTCATGTTCATTGATCCACAAATGAATGCATGAACCAACTAAAGGACCCTCTTAACTCTCCAAGCTTTTCCTTCATCAAATGACACTATGTTGTTGCTTTAATTCCTTTCCTGGCAAGCTCCAAACACACCCTAAATCTGCTATTGAATAACATTAAGTCCATCTACCAGATTCTCTTGAGCCAACTGAGAGAGGTAGGTTAAGTTAAGGTGCCCATACCATTGATTCCAAAGTGTAGTGATGTTTGACACACTATTGTCTGCCAATGCATGCTCCTTGAACTGTCTAATATCAACCAATCTAAACATTCCATGATCCTCCACACCAAGAGGAATAGTCTTCTTTGTTGCATGGTTAACTATATAGCATTTGTGTTTGATAAAATTGACATCTAGATGGGGGAAATGCCTCATAATATAACTCATTGAAAGTAGATTAAGCTCCATACCTAGCACATAATACACATTGAGAAAAATCAATGGTTTTTCTCCAAGTAAATTTGAACATTCCCTTTTCCAACTACTGTGTACTTTTCCCCACCATTAAGAGCACAAAAACCTTTGAGGAACATGTAGTGTTCTATGTGAACAAGTCTCGCCTATTGCTGAAGTGTTGTGATGCACCTGAATCAATGTACCAAACAGATGACTAGATTTGTTCCACTTGCTTCTTGGCCATGGATGCAAAGAAAGTTAACTCCTTCTCCTCTATATGATTTGTGACATGAGCCTTCTGCTGAGGCCCTCCCTTGTTTTTTTTTTTTTATCAACCAAAATTTTTCTATAGTGATTCTTCATATGGTCCACCTTGCCATAATAGTGGAAAGTGATGGTATTCAGGATATTGGTTGCATCTTCACCACTGCCTTGACCTTTCATCTTTTCCCATTGCCTTTTCCCTTGACATTGGCTACAAAGGCTTGTTCTGAACCCTTTGTATCATTGCTGCAATCGAACTGTTTCTTCCATCTGTCTTGCTGTAAGATCATATTACATATCTCATTAAACTTTAGGTCAACATTTGTAGTGGTGATGTTTAGGGTCCCAATAAAGTGTTCATAAGGACATGATAAGCTTTTTAGCGTGATTACCAATATATCCTCCTCTTCCAGATTCCGATCAATGTTGGACAACTATTCTTTGATATCCTTAATATTGAGTAAACGCTCATGTAATGATGCACTCTCATCCATTGTGATTAAAAAAACATCTTCTTTAAGAAGAAGTCTTTTCCATTGTTTTAAGTCTCATGCAAGGCTTTCAAATGCTTCCAAATATCTACTGAAGTCTTCCCTATCTAGACCTCAAGAAGCATTTCATCTATCATGGAAAAATTAAGAAAAATTACTGCTTCTTTGTCTCACTCACCAAACTTGTCCTTATCTTTACTTGCAACTTGTGGTCGGGTATCATGACCTAGGACAATAACAACCAATCACCTATATTAAAAAATGTCCAACATACATTACTTCCATGTACTGTACTTCTTCCTAGAGAACCTTTGGCTACCTTTCAACATGATGTTGGGTAAAGAGGCCATAAATACAAGTAAAAAATGCATACAAGTTTACCGAAACAAAGAAAAATATATGTTCTTCCCTCCCTCAACCTACAATCCTCGAGTAAGAACACATGTATATTGGCTCTAAACTGTTGTAACAAACGACTGAAAAACACATAAATCTTGACAGATCTACGCTCGAATAGCTCCAAATTAGTTAGTTTCTACTTTGATTTGTTGAAAAATAATAAATCAACAACTAATTCTTCCAAATCTACAAATATGGGCACCAATACAAGTAATAACATATTGAATCTACTCTAAAATCATCTAAATTGTTCTTGGATTTAAATGATCTAAAACCCTTATGGCTCTTTGATGTGTCATGTTGGTGATCCCTTGATCCATATTTTTTAGCAGTAGTGCTTAGGTATTCATGCTTGCATAGACTCGATGGCAACATAATTGTTGAAGTTGTAAGAGTGAAAACCTTGTCTTTCAAGGGCCCGAGACTCGTGATACAACTTCGAAACTGTTGAAGTCGCAAGAGTGGAAAGCTTGTCTTTCAAAGGATCAAGACCCTTGATATAGCTTTGAAAATGTTGGGATATGATACCATATAATGATAACATGAACTGATCTGAAATCAGATCCGGAAGCTTGATAGGGCATGAAAAATGCTCAAAAATGAAAGTGCTCGGAATGCGACGAAACCTGTTCCATTGCGTCCGTCTCGTCTTCCTGATTCCGACGGTATATTTACTTCGTCAAACGGAGTCCGTATGGAGAAGATATCGCGTTCTGTCCGAAAAGGGAATCAGGCAAAAAAGGGGGATGACTGTACAGTCCGTATAGTCCACGTGGCATGTCCGTACAGCTGACGTGGGCCAACCAGGAGGCGACATGTGGCAGACCGTACGGAGGACACGTGGCATCACCAGGACGCGACACGTGTCAGGTGAATTTGGCACTTTGGGCGTACGATCAGCCAGTTATGAGGTGACACGTGTCACCACTCACAGGGTGACACGTGGCACGCTGACGTCATCGGATGACGTGGCGAGCTGACAGGGCGTACGGATGTGCTGACGTGGCAGGGACACGTGGCGGTATGGCAGTCGATGTGGTGGCAGACGTGGGCGAATCACGTGTTGACACGTGGCATGGTTTTATTGGTTGGTAAGGGTGCCACGTGGCCCAGTCATGGGCTGCCACGTGGCACCCCATTGGTGGTTCGTTGGTTTATTGCAAAATTTGGTTTGGTATACCGCCGGGGGTCGAACCCGCGACCTCCCGGGCGGGCAACGATCTATGTAAGTTGGGCTAGCCACGGCGCCGGCAGATGAACATTGTTTAACAATCGGCATGTTTTTTATTTTGAATTGGGTCGGAGTTTCCATACGGCGGGAAAAGGGCCGGGGCTTAGCCCCAGCCCTCGGCGCAATCCACCAGCCGACCGTTCCATGTAACCAGAGCCGGAACCG
>ML780940.1:106386-121653 GCA_009831015.1 Picea engelmannii
TTATTGTTTTCAGATCTGCATATGTGTATTTGACTGATATAATCCTCTTCTTTCCTCATTCTTTCATTAAATTCTCAAATGGTTAAAATATTCATGCAAGTTTAAAACTCAACCATAATCATTGAAAAGATCCTGCCGGATCATGAACACATAAAAAGAACCAAAATTGCATTGATAATGAGAAAGTGATTTTTTTTATTATAAAGAGTTACAAGCTAGTTGAGTAAATCCACTTTATGAATGTGGGATAGACAAAAAAAGCACACTAAAGTGAAATAAATCATAAAAGCATAAAATAACCTAAAATCCAAGTGACTTTATTAATGCATATTTCTAACATCTAATTGACCATTATAATATGACATTTACTTTGACAACTTCAACTAGAGAGTGGATGAGGATGCCCTTGTATTCTAGAGAAATAGAGTGGGGGATTTGTCCGTGTCATCTGCCCTAGTTTATAAAATCCCTAAATTTGGAATCACTAGGTGAGGCATAAGACCATCAAAGAAATCATTTATTATTATTTTTTCATGTAGACTCAAGCTACAAATCTCAGGGAGCCTGACTGCACTCCCCAACAATGACACATAAAATGTCACTTCTCAATATCACCCTTGGGGAATTTATCCCAAGGGGATTGAATGGACACTGAGGGAAAGTTTCAAAGTCACCTCACACATTCCCTCTCACTTTGGGATAGTGCTTTCTAGCATCAGGGGAGTATCCCTAGTGATCTGAAGTAAAAGTTATTCAATTATGCCTTGCAAAATACTTCAAGTTTGGGAGAAATGCTTACTGGAATCATCAACAACAACTAAGATTTATGCAACTAAATACTTGATTACGATAAGTACAATTCAAATTTACAATTAGGAATATAAAATCAATGCTTGTCTCATGTAAATATGCAATTATTCCCTTAATATATGTAATAATAAGTTGGATATCTACAAGGAGTAAAGTTAAAATCCAATAAATAAACTTCTTCTTTTTACTTTTTTTTGACCGGTACCTTAAATCCAATGGACATGGGGTCAAAGAAAAAGAGAAATTAATTGGGCATGATATATACCCGAGGCCAAACAATTTAGAAAGTTCCACATCAATCAATTAAAGTCATCCAAAAATGATATTTTGCTGCCAATGAGTGTTGCCTTTTTTCTAAAGTTGTCAATATAAACTTTGAAGATATTTGCGTCACACCATAAGCACTCTGGGGAACAAACTATCACTTCTCAAGTACTCTACTCACACTCTTCTTGGGGACATAGTGACATGAACACCATGAGAGATACCTCCAACACCCACTCATAAATTCATTCAATCAATTTGACATGGAAGGACTTTAATGTTTGGAAATGGAAGAATGAATGGAATCAAGAAATAATCAATCCTTATCTCAAGCAACTCTCCATGTCTTATAGATTGAGAATGGGAGTGTGTAAAGTAAGTGACCATGAATAAAATGAGTAAAGGCATGCCAAGAAAAGGATATGCCTTGCTTTAGGCAGTACAATCCTCACTCAATCTTGGAATAGGCAACCTAACTAGAGTCTTAATATCCTCCAACCAAGTCCACCTACAAAAAAATGTAGATGTCATTAAATCATTGAAGGGATTCTATAGTTTGTTGTTTTTTTAGTCGAACCAAGTGTTGATCTTTGATGGGCCTTCAAGATTAGAACCATATTATGATATTATGCATGATGTTGATTATTAGAGGGAAATTTTATATTGATGAAAAAATGTGTTGTAGATGTTATGTCACCCCCTTAAAGGCCTTAATATATGTTAAACATAAATGCATGATCAATCACCTTTAGGATGCCATTATTGTTCACATGGGTTAGTGCTTATTGCCTATGGAAACTATAACTAGCTTCCTAATAAAATAAGAGAACAAGAAGTTACCCTTTGCTCGATTAACCTATATATGATAATTGGGGAAGTATTCTTTCCATTCTTCCTCTGGAAGAAATCTAGCTTCCGACACATGGATTACTTCTCCCATCATGATTTTATACATGATGGCCTTTCTTCCAATAGAATTATCATACCACCGAGTACCAACCGTTGGTAGTGCTAATGTATTACCTAATGCATACCCATGGTTCTTCTTCTTCTTCTGACTGATCTTCTTGTTGCTTCTTTTGAGTGATGGTGCAAGCCGAGTCTTCGATCTCTTCTCATCACTATCCTTCTTCAATCCACCACAAGAAGGGTGAGGTAGTAGTGGGATGCCACCTTCATGTACTACTACTCTTTCTTTTGACGAGGAGGCAAAATTTGTCATTTCTTTAACCTTAAAAAAAGTGGTTTTCATGTTCATGGGATTTTCCATTTTGCCATCAAAACCTAGGCCTTCATGCTTGAACCACGTGGGATTCACCTTGTTGACCAATATATTATCAATTTCATTCATAAATGGGGTTTTTAAATCATGAAAAATAAGGTCAATATATTATAGGTATTGGGGGGATGTAGCGTACATGGGGGTTTATAGGTATTTGGGGTTATAAAAATAGGTAAATAAGGAGTTTTTTTTTATTGGAAAGATGTATTGGGAAGGGGGTTCAACAAAAGGATTTGGGAAAGTATTTATCAATATTTATTGAAATCAAGGGTATTCTTTAATATCCCATGAACACATGTCCTATGACACATGTTCACTAGTGGAGGCCATGTGGCTTGAACCTTAATGCAACTACGATGGGATTAGGATGCATTTCCTTCTCTTACCTAGTTCTTATCCATTGTAGCCCACTTGCCATAACATTTTCGAACTCACTAGCATGCTCTTGTGAAAATTCTAAGAAAGGTGATCTTACTGGAGTTGTCTTGGTCATGGTGTTGGTTTGAGCAATGGAAATGGAAGATGGCCTTCCTTTCTGGTGTTATTGGATAGTTTTTTATAGCTTGTCCAAGGCCTCCTCCTTCACTACTAACTCCTTTTGTAGCTAAGTCTTCATCCAAGTGAGCCTATCTTCTTGCTAGATATCCATCTAAATGACCTTCTCTCCCAAGTGTACAAACTAGATTCTACTCTTGTCCAAATATTCCATGACCGCCATGAGGGAATCTCGACTATCAACAAATTTCTTATTTAGAAAGGAAAATAATCTTGTAGAACTCTCAAAATTCTCCTCCATCTATCTTCCTTTGGTTAAACTTATGGAATTTTCCCTTCAAGTACTTGCCCTGTTGTTGAGGGTGAGCATTGATGGCCCTTAAGTTTTCCAACCTTTCTTTGTTTGCTTCACCCATGCTAAGTCTGTGGTCTCTTCAAAGTTTCAAAAACTGCTTGGATACCAATATGATCTGTAAAATAGGGGCTTATAGTCCACTGGCTTCACCAACATGGATATTATGCAGAATATTATTTCCAAACTCTATCTCTCTATATGGATACAAGCCCTGTAATATGACAACTAATGGCCCAATGTTGTCTAGTGTAACCTACACAAAAAAACTAGTTGGCAACGTAATGACCTCATAATGAGGTCTTTAACTTTGTATCACATCTAATGTTCTATTTGTGTGACGAGTTAGCTTGATGGTTGATTTCTTTATAGTGGGAGGCAAGTCTACTCTATCTTTAGGTTTGGTTTATGACTTCACTAGTTTGAGTGCTATGGAAAGCCAAGGTCCAAAGTGCTTGAAATCTTTAGAACCTCCACAAGTTGTGATTTTTTCATTTCCAATTCTAAGCTCATTCTTCTTCAAATTGAACAATAACATAAATAATTTCTCCTCTCTACAAGCTAAAAATGGAGGCTACAAGACAATCAAACATTGAATTATATAAATATTGATTTCTAGGATTTCATGGCCTTCTAGAAAGGAAATTTTTACCAAAACACTAAATAGAAAATATAAACACAAACAATGCCAAAGAAAACTTGAAAAAATTATGAAAAATTAAGAGGTATGAGAATTCAACTAGCAAACTATTGATTGCCAAACTAAAAACCAATGGTAAAAGGATGTGATTGAAGCTCCGTGCCTTAGAGGCTCAACCCATTGCCTCAAAGCTTCTGTCAACTCACTATAAAAAAAAGTGAGAGAAGCTTATCAATTGTTGCTATCAATATGGAAATCTCACTAGCTCATGCATGCATCAACGAAGAACCAAAACAATGGAAGAAACTCTCTTATTGATCCCGAGACTAGCCAAACATATTGGAGGAAAATATGCCCATTCGTAACCAGGAAGACCAGGTGACGGAGGGTCATTTGATTGCTCTTGGACTAGCATCTCATCACCGACCATTGTAATATGCTACATCCACAATAAGGACAACCCCACAACGTCTTCAAGTTCGATGCACAGTTGTGGGTTCCCTTCAACGTAGGTGGCTCTGTTCATATAAGGCAATTTCCTTGCTAATTGTACAATTCAACTTAACGCAGAGCCATCCCTTCACACGTACTAGAAGATGCCACACGGCTTGCCAGCCGACATCCGGCATGTACGATCCTCGCACAGCCTGTGTATGGCCACCCACCCACGACTTCCAATCAACTCTAAAGATGATTTTTTTTTGGGTTGAAAATACCTAATTATATTTTTAACTAATTAGTTAGTTTACTGTTACAGGAGTTGATAACTCCGTAACGTCTTGTCACCATATTGTGTAACTATATATATTCATATTAATAGAATATACATCAATAGTGTAGTGTGTTACATCAATTCTGTCTCTGCTTAAACTTTTCATGATATCAGAGCGAGTCTAGGCCTCACTCCATCACTGGAAGGCCCATAAACCCAGGGTTATGAAAGTATCTCCGTTTGAGAGAACGTTTGAAAGAAGAGGATTCGATTTTGAAACTACTGCTATTGCTGCATAGCAGGGAAGTAAGTGATGCATAGCAAGGAAGTAAGTGATGAATACAACGTTTCTTTACACGCAAAAGATTAAAAATTCGGTTGGAATTTCGTGCAGTCTAAGTATACCATCGAGAGTTTCACGCGCTGAGGAAAATGCGCAGAGAGAGCCAAAGCCGGTTGAGTGGCGACCAAAACTTGGAACGATTTGGTAAAGATCGTAAAGACTCAAATTTTCATTCGCTTCTGACGAGGGTTTTGTGTAGAGTCTGCGTCAGTTTGGTTTTGGATGAAGCACGTATTGGAGGATGAACACAAATGTTTACAGTATGTTGAAAGCTCCGCTGGTTTTTATTTTTTCAGTTTGACTTAGAATATATTTTTCAAAACAATATATTTATTTGTGAAAAAAAGAAAAGAAAAGGATTGAGTAGCATTCTGGAGAAGCAAAGGCATTATTTTAAAAGTGGAGTTATTTGAAGAGAAATTAATTTTATTTTATTTTCCAATGAATTTTAAGAATGAATTTGAATTTATTGGGGACATTTATTAAATACCATAAGTTATAAAAAGCCAACAGTAGATTTATTTAGTAGTTTGGCGGCAATTTAACCCTCATAATGGAGCAAGTGGAGAGAACTATAGTGGAGTAAGTGGAGAGAGCCGCAACAACAACTCATATTTCATCTTAAAAAATGAGAATATGTTAATGAAGGGTTTATGAGAATTTAATTTTTATATGTCTTGAAATTTTAAATGTAAAAAGGTATTGAGCTTAACTAACTCAATACTAATGTAGTTGTTTTGTTAGAATTAGCTACTCTAACAAATGACAGGAGAATATGGAAATCCAAGACGAAAGTAAATTCAAGAGGAAAAATTCAGATTTATTTTGACTTTTATTAAGAAGTTTGTAAAGAGCGAAGCAACTTCAGTGAATTGAAGAAACAAATTTCAGTTAGGCGAGAGTCGATATCAGTGAATCGAAGAAACAAATTTCAGTTAGGCGAGAGTCGATATTAGTGAATCGAAGAAGCAGGTTCCGATGAAGAAGAGTCGCCATGAAGCGGATTGTTTGCCAAACATAAGATCGAGGCTTTGAATGAGAAGAAGTCGCAAGACAAAATCGTTGACGCTGAGCCATTTTATGGACAATGTTTCCGCATTATTGAGCAGTAAAAACGCATGAAAGTAGCAAAGAAGAAAGATGGTACCTGACACCCTAGTAGACACTCCAATAAGTTTTTTGGTTTAATTTTTTTGGTCCCATTTGTAAGAAGTTGTGAGCTTTGTTATAGGCAAGCTTTGTTCCCCATGTTCAGTAAGCCCTGATTAAATCAGGCCTATATAGGTCAATATGTGATCATGTAGCATGTATCATTGGTTTCAAGCAGCATGAAGCACTGACTATGATACATCACAACATTCGAGCAGCTTGAGGCGCTGGCCAGAAAGAATGTGGTATAAAGTCCACTTTGGTAGAGGAATGTGGTATAAAGTCCACAAGTTTCGAGCAACTTGAAGCGTCGACCAGAAAGAATGTGTTATAAAGTCCACTTTGGTAGAGGAATGTGGTATGAAGTCCACTTTGGTAGATACAAGGGTGTCTACTCCTATAACTTTGATTTTATCGGAGAATTTGAATCTTCGATTAACAGGGGAAATGTGAGATATTAATCATAGAGTTAGGACCAAGTTTTGTTTAAGGGGGAGTGTGAAGTCTATTGCATTATTGCATTGGACGCTGGTGATAGACATTATTGCATTGGATGCTAGTGATAGTGATAGTTTTTCCTGGATGTAATTAAGGGGGTGTGTTAAGGAAAATACCTAATTACATCCTTAACTAGTTGATAGACATTATTGCATTGGATGCTAGTGATAGTGATAGTTTTTCCTGGATGTAATTAAGGGGGTGTGTTAAGGAAAATACCTAATTACATCCTTAACTAGTTAGTTAGTTAGTTGAGTTGGAATTTTTTTATTTTTTATCATAGTGATACTCATTGATTTTGGAAGATGGACGCTAATGTTTGCTTAGTTTTCATTTAAATGATTTTTCACTACAATGCCTCCTCTTTAGTTAAAAGACTTTTTGAGAGTGAAAATACAAAAACAGTAAAGAGAGTTGGGTAATGAGAATGCTTTTTTTGCATCCTCTCCTCTTTAGTTAAAATACTTTTTGAGAGTGAAAATACAAAAACAAGTAAAGAGAGTTGGGTAATGAGAATGCTAACTTTTTATTTCCCATTCTTCATTACTTTCTTTCCTATTTGATTTTTCTTTTTCATTTAATTCTCTCACTCTTTTATGTCTAACTTTCATCAATGACCTAATTTGACTTACAAGTAAGTCTTAAAACTTTTAACTTGTTGGAATCTGATTTTAAAATTTCAAAAAAACCCTAATCTTTTTAGCTTTGTTAATCCCAATTTTATTTGCTCCTTATTTTCACCATCGTACCTGTTCATCCTAATTCATCCTAAGTATGACTTTGTGTTGTCTCTAGATTTTGAAATTTTAAAATACCCTAATTGTTTTTTAGCTTTGTTAATAACTCACTTTAGATCTTCACAAAGAGGAAGATAACTACTTCATCTTCCTTCCTTACTCAAAATGAAAAATTTACCAATCATATAAAAAACCCTATCTAATTGAAAGAAGCCAACTACTAAAAAAAATACTGATAACATATTTAAGTGTAAAACTTCATTCATTAGAAATGGTTAAAAATAGTCACTTGGAAAAGAGGTGAAAAATACCTCAACCTCACTTATTCACCTCAATAGACTCTTAAGTAACCACATGTAGACACAATTTTCTACTTTGTAACAACAATTCAGTGAGCTTTTTTGGACACAAAATATTAAAAAACAAATCAAAAGTCTTGAAACTCATGGAGATAAAGATAAATGAAATTATAAACTTGTTCAAAGAATTTATATATGTGAAAAGATCCTTGAAATGGAACTTTCACTTGAATGAGCTTCCTTGTGAGTTCCTTATCCATACAAATACTTGGAGAAGATGCTTGATTCATTTCACACGCATATGCAACCAAGACGTCAATTGGCTTAAAAGAAAACAGATTACATAATATTTTCTCTTAAAAATGTGATATGGTTTTGGATTTCTTAAAGAATCTAGGTCTTCTTTATTAGTTCCAACTTCAAAAGGCTCTATAAAATTGTATATTAGTTACAACTTCAAAAGCCTTTATAAAATTGTACTAGTCCAAACTAAAGGATTGATTTCAAAAGTATAATGTTTCCTTTGCTTTAAGAGCAATCCATCTTCAAAAAGGACATTGAAGAGGTCAAGAAAACAAGCTTACTTAATACAACAAGAAGTAATATGACACAGACTACGAGGGCGCAGCCATTGAAGAGGTGACGAAAACAAGCCTACCGAATACAAGAAGTAATTTGATACAGAATACGAGGGCGCAGCCACCCAGGAGAGCGGCTCACTAGCAACACCCCTACTTATAAATCCAACATAATCAGTTAGTAGTTAATTGCATATTTTCAGTCCTTAAAATATGTACATTGCATTATTTACTATTTGTTTCTAGACTTCAAGCTACATGAAGGATTTTTGACTCTGTGAATATGGTAAGCAATCTGTTCTAGGTTTTGCATTATTTACTATTTGTTTCTAGACTTCAAGTTACATGAAGGATTTTTGACTCTGTGAATATGGTAAGCAATCTGTTCTAGTTTTTCTATTACTAACCTAATCTTTTCTCTATAATTATGTTTTTAATTTAATTTATTCATAATTTTCTTAAAATGAGATTCTTTGAACCTCCTCATTTGATATCAGAGCATGCTATTTGCTGGTTGCCACACCCACCCAACCGTTCAAAACGCTCTATTGTCCCTCCACCTCACTGATCTCTTTGGTAGGGTTTTGTGTCCATACTGCACTACTCGCCTTGTCTAGCTTTCCTATTGCACACGCTCTATCCATCCATTATACTATTCTCTAGCCTCTCTCTCCCAAACACCTCCATTGGCCTGAGTTTCGTGGTCTTCCAACCAACGCTCCCTACTCCATCTTTTTTGGTTCCCATCGCTATTTAACAACCCTAGTTTTGGAAGGTTCCGTCACCATTCTTTTATCGCTTGCCTCCTCAAACCTTTTTGGACGGACCATTGGCTTTCCCTACTCCACCTTTCTTTGTTACCATCACTTCAACAACATTAGTTTTGAAAGGTTCTCTCACCATTCTTTTATAGCTTGTCTCCTCTAGCAGACATATAGACACAAACCTTTTTGGACGAGCTTACCAGCCCTGTCTGAACACCTCTCGACCGCATCTCCACGAGGTATCACTCCTGATTATTTGCGGTCCTTTTATTTTGTGCATGTGGTTTTAGGTATCTCTACTTATCAGGGATCAAAATTGAGCACCTCACAATTCTTCAAAAAGCTTCCAACATGTCTCATAAGTATTATTAAAAAAATGGCTGTCCAAAAATAAGCTCATTTTCATTTTTACTTATTTTTGAAGAAGTGTATGGTGCATATTAAAATTTCACAAGAAGAATTATTCCTTATGTTTTTAGTGATTCATGGATAGCTTTGCTTAAGTTACAACTTTTCTTTGAATTTTGAAGAAGGGTGCTCCAAAGATTCCCATAGAATTTTAAACCTCCTTTTCACACTGCATTAATTTTGTAATTTTTGGAGGGAACACATAAATGTAGCCGGATTTAGATATCAATTAGATTTGAATGAAAAATGAGTAAATGTAGAACTTAATCTTTTCTAGCAATTCTTTTTAAGAGCCTTTATTTATTGGAGAGTATCATTTAATATTTCCTACATATTTTCTGGAATCTTTTATGGCATCATTTAATATTCTCTACACTACCTTCCAATTTCCAATCAATGTGTTTGTTCTTCACTCAAATAGTGATTGGATTTGTACTCTGAAGGTATTATTTGAATTCTTGTTATGTTTGAATTCTGTGATTTGAAATAAGTTGATATTTCCCTTTTTTTGAATCATCCATAGCTTTGAATTCTTGCTATGTTTGAATTCAGTGATTTGAATTATGTTGATATTTCCCTTCTTTTGAACCATCCATAGCATGTTCAAGAACCTGGGTTACTATCATCCTAAATTCTTTGGAATTGTTTGTAAGGTCCATTTGTTCTTAAATTAGATTTTCTTGTTGGAAGGTATTCTTTGAATTCTTGCTGCACTTGAATTGTGCTGGTTGAAGGTTGATATCCAATAATTTGTCTTTTAATCCTTAATTATTTATGTTGGTTTCAAGTTCATAGGTTCATTATTAGCTGCAATAGTGAAGGACTTTGAATTTGTGTAGCATCTACTTCTCTTTAAGAGAGATGAAATAAAATCTCTCTACTTATTTGATTTGGAAAACTCTGAATCATCCAAATTTAGATTTCACTATTTTTATTTTTATTGTTGTAATCCATTAAATAAAATAATGATTAAAAAAATGAAGTAGAATGATGAAATACTTCTCATTTTGAGGACTCACACGAATAAATGTTTTTAAATCCATTCAATAATTAGCGCGGTAGTCTCAACTTATCTTCCCGTCAACCCAACAACACGCTACAGGGTTTCTTTTGGACGCTATACTGACTAATGAACGCACTGTTCTGAGCCATCCATCACAACAAGTCGATATCCACGCATGTCAGACTCAGCCGCTGGAAACTTTTTTTTGTCGGATCCGTTAGTTGGGTTCTTGATGTACCACATGTTTGGCATGGTGCTTAGTTTCCAAAACCTACTTATGGACATCAAACAGATGACTCACCAGAGATGCTTTTCATGCTATCCAGCTTACCAGATCTTGTACCTTCCGATTGCTGCATCCAGATCAGTTTTTTGGCATTCATCTTGACGGCTCAACACCTGCATCTTTTACAGACCTCGATCACCTAGTGGTGGCACTGTTGTGGCTCTCCCAGCTGCTGTCATCATCAGTGTTATTTTTGCACCCATTCTCTCGAAGTATTCTTTTGAGATACAAAACAAGTTTTTAGTGATACTTAGATCTGCAATTAATTTTTCCAGTTCTGCTTCTAGACGCTTGCCCTAGCCCTATATCTGCAGTTAATTTTTCAGCGGTCCTCACTTCTGTCATTGTTTTAAACCTAGCCCCACCGTCCCTTTTTCGGTGGCCGTCTCCTGGTTGACGACGTTCCTTACTCGCCCAGTAACCTTTAGATCGCAGCTCGCCCTTATTAGTAACCATAGCCGCTGGACCTTTCACCATACATCACTACTGGTACCTCCTTTCATTAATTTCTCCAAGACTCTAGACATTACACTGCTCACCCTCTTTTATTCACACCTGTAGTCACTACCACTCACAACCGCTATTGGAATTATTAGTGATCCTTTTGTCTACCTACTGATCAGGCCCTCTTTTGGCTTTCATCACACCTGTTTCTATAGCTATATCTTTTTCAGAGTAGACTTTTCAGGACTTGCAAGCTCATGCAAAGTGTACATAGTGTGTAGCTCGCTGGTAAGATATTTATCTTGCGTTAAGAACAATACTTAGCTCAGCTCAGACATAGAAAGGCCACAAGCTACAAAACATGGTTTTAAGAGGATTATTACTCACAGTTTTTTCAGATAGACGAGGCACCTTTTTCTCTAGGTTTCTAAGAGCACAAAGTTATTGTTTAGCAGCTCAGGGATCCGATCACCTACGTGCCTACTATTCTGCATACCATTGAAATATTTGGTGGTATCTTAGATGAACACCTGCATATCTATCTAGAGCAGACGCTCTCCGTTCTCACCCCTAGTGGCCTTCCTTTCAGCAGCGAATGTAATTTTCCAGCATCTACGGACATCGCAACAAGTAATGCACAGATCCAGGGTTTTCTATTTGAGTGGGTCGACAACTCAGTTGTAGTAGCCATTTTTTTTTCCTCAAGCGAGTGTCATCATTGCAAATAAGTAGTAGGCAATTTCGTGGCGGCGTAGTCTAACGTTCTCCGTTTTTTTTAAGTTGTTTTGATTAAAAATCTGTTATAAATTTAGAAATATAGTTGGAATGGAAGTTTTAAGTGGTTAAACTTTTCTCTTGGATTTTCAGGGTGTTGAGGGTGTTGAAATGATTTATACATTTAAAATTTCAAAAATAGGATGATTTCAACACTATAAAATTGGGATTTTATCAACAATTTTATCAACAATCCAAATTCCAATGACATTACCCAAAAAAAACTTCAAACATTTAAACTATATCAGTCCAAAATCTTGCATAACCATTCCAAAGGTGATTAAAGTACAATAGTTCTAAAAATAGCGTGGTTCTCAAAGTACTTAATGGTACTAGATGGTAGTGGCTTGCTAGGGCATTAACATCTCTAGCAACACTACTTCACATCTCAATTTTTTGAGTTTTGGCATTTTTGATAACTCTTATCGTACTTCCACTCTTCCAACTATTCAATTCTTGCATTTCACAACCAATACTACTCTTTTTACATTTCCAACTATTCAATTCTTGCATACACAACCAATACTACTCTTTTTACATCAAGAACTTAGCATTCTCTTACTTCTCAACATTCTTTTACTTCTCAGTCATCTTTTGTACACATAGTTACTAAAGTCAACATTTTTATGGCATGCCTTGAATCACTAGTGCAGCGCAATAATAATCTTTCACTCTCTCTTGCTATCACCAAACCATTTATCATTATCACACCACTGAACCTTTCTACCCACGCTTAGTACAATATCCATACTTATCATCATAATCAACCTATCTGGTTAGGTCGAATGTGGACGTTGTGGGAAGTAGTTGTCTTTTATTATAGGCTAAACTCATACACTGTCTTCCATTATAGGCCCCTACTGGGTTCTAAACTAGGGTTACTTGCTTAGCTTGGTTTGTGGTTTGTGGGTGCTTAAGTTAGGACCAGATTTATAGAGACACTCTTTTCGACTCGACTGTGAGTCTCTTCGGTGGAAATTGGTAGATAGGGACCTCAGTGACAATTGATAAATAGAAACAGTCTCTCGACTCAACCTGAATGTTCTCAATGACAATTGACGCATCTAAGGATTCTCTTTTTTATAAAAAAAAACATTCATCATCACAATCTAAGTATTCTACACAACTCAAAATGCATGCGCTACACACTACCTATCATACATCGAAGCCGATACAACTCTTCCACTACCTATCATACATCGAAGCTCATACAACTCTTCCTCCATGAGCATGATGAAAGTTTCCAACCATATGCATTGTTTTGGGATTGTTATTGCTGCCTTATTTTTCTCCATAGTTATGATTTTTATTTAGTTTGCTCATGACTTTCTAATAGCCTCATCACAATTACAATAATTTTATATAAAACAAAACTTCACATCCCCAAATACACATTCCACAAAGATACTTTGGTTCCTTGGATATTGAATCTCACACTCGCAACACCAAATGTTAAGTGTTCATAATCATCTTTATGGAACACGCTTTAGGCTCCAAAATGAAATATGAAACAAAATAATATTGTATTCCGTTTGGGATTCAGAGGGAAAGTCGGGAAAGTCTTCTCCATGGTTTAAAAATTAGTTACTTAGAAAAGTGTATATCTATTGGAGTCTATATCTATTGGAGATGAGCACAATTAATAATCTTTTAATCTTAAATATAATATATTTTCATGAATTTGTTTTCTGTTCTTGATTTTGCTAAAATGTTTTGGCTGATTTTGTATTCGTTTTTATAAATGCAACAATCATGTAAGATCTATCATTGCTAAAATGTTTTGGCTGATTTTGTATTAGTTTTTATAAATGCAACAGTCATGTAAGATCTATCGTTGATAAAACTGTAGATGACGCAAAAAGTTCTTTCATCGATCAGGCTCTCAGATGAAAAGAAGGGTGATTTCGCTCATGTGGATTGTCAATAGTCAGGCCAAGGGTTTTAACGCAAGATTTGAGGCATTAATCCATATGGAAATGTCTCCGTTGGAATTGTTTTCGTGAGCACCTGTTCTGATTTCGGTTCAAACCCTAGAGCTACTGAAAGTAATATGAAAGGCGTAATTATTCTTCATCCCTTTGTTAGTGAGTGGGCAGAAGCAAAGGAACAATGTAATGCACAGAAAAAAATTGATTCTATTGCTTACTTGCTGAATGGTTACATTGCTTTTGATTTTATAGAGAGAGAGGAAACTTCTGGAGCCTCCCGAAACAATCTGGAGTGTCGGTGGAATGTTCTGGAGTGTTTACGAGAGGTGGTGGAAGAACAGTAGTGGTGGTTGAGTGGAAGGTTCTGATTTAATGGCGGTAGGTAGAAATTAACGTATTCCAACACTCCCCCCTAATTTCTACTACTAATTACATTAATATTTACAATGCCCAATGCTTCTCTTAAATACTCAAATTGGTCTTGTGCTAAAGCCTTTGCAAATATGTCTGCAAGTTGCTCCTTTGATTTGCAATGTTGTAGGATGAGTTCTCCATTGTTGACAAGTTCTCAAATGAAGTGATATCTCGTGTCGATATGCTTTGTCCTCTTGTGAAAAACATGATTCTTTGATAGTGCAATGGTGGACTTGTTGTCATAGTAGATTGTAGTCGATTCTTCTTGATTGTGCATTAGATCCTTCAATATTCTTCGCATCTAGACTGCTTGACATGCTGCTGATGTACCTGCTACATATTCCGCTTCTGCTGATGAGATTGTCACTATTGGTTGCTTCTTTGATGCCCATGCCACAACTCCTGTTCCAAGATGAAATGCATATCCAGATGTGCTTTTTCTATCATCAATGCTTCCTGCAAAATCACTATCTGTGTATCCAATCAACTGTAGATTATTTGAAGTGGAATACAGTATGCCATGATTTATAGTCCCTGCAATGTATCTTAATAACCTTTTTCTTGCTTGCCGATGTGAGTTCTTTGGTGTGTCCATGAATCTAGAAATCAAATTGGCTCCATACATTATATCTGGCCTAGTTGCGGTGAGATACATCAAACTTCCAACCAATTTTCTGAATATAGTTGAATCAAAATCCATCTCATTTTGATCTCTACTTAGTTTGGTGCTAACTGCCACATGTGTAGAAACTAGACTGCAGTTTATCATTCTAAACCTTTTTAAAACATCTCTTGCATATTTACTTTGACAGATGAAAATGCCTTTATCATTTTGTGTGACTTCAATTCCAAGAAAATAGTTCATTAACCCTAAGTCTGTCATCTCAAATTCCTTCTTCATTGCTGATTTAAACATATCAATAGAGAGATTACCTGTATAAATAAAATCATCAACATATAGGCAAACAATCAAGATATAACCTTGTTCATTGACTTTGGTGTATAGTGTAGGCTCACTAGTGCTTCTTATGAATTCATTTTTTATCATGTATGAATCTATCCTGCTATACCAAGCCCTTGGTGCTTG
>ML780940.1:128314-140797 GCA_009831015.1 Picea engelmannii
AAAGGTATCATAAGGGATCTTATTGGATTTAATAATCATGACCTTAGTCTTATTAGTATTAACAGTCATACCCATATTGGAGCAAAAATCCTTGAGGATTCTTAGTTGGTTTTCAAGATCATGGGGACTCCTTTCCATAAGAATGATATCATTGGCATAAAGAAGAATATTGATGACTATACCAGTGAGAGTAGGGCCGACACAACCTGCTTTTTCCAAGCATTCTTCTAACTTGTCAATGTATATGCCAAAAAGGGTAGGGGACAAAGGACAACCTATTTGACTCCGATATTGCAGTTAATCTCTTTTGACCAGTCCTTAGTGTTTTTAAAATTAGCAATAACATTATCATACATCCATATTGCAGCATCCCTCAACTCAAGAGGAACTTTGATCTCTTCCAACCTATTCCAAAGTTTTTTCCTAGGAACCATGTCAAAAACTTTTCTAAATTCAACAAAACAACAAAAAAGATTGGTTTTAGTATTGAAAAACTCCTCTGCAATGATCCTAAAGGTAACAAGATGGTCCACAGTTGAATGATATCTCCTAAACCCAGCCTGGCCTTTAGCTCTTTTACCATGACATTAATATTTGATTACATTTATTATATAAAAAAACACATTATTATATGAAGAAAAAAACAATATATTTATTATTTGATTACAATTTTTTTTAATACATAACATCAAGAAAAAAGACAATATCATATATTATATAAGAAAAAGACATTATATAATTATTTGATTGCATTTATTGTATCAATAAAAAAAAACACATTATATAAACAAAAAAAATTATATAACAATCTTTGGATACATTTATTATATTAAGAAAAATATAATATCAATATTATTTATTAATATTAATTATTTGATTAAGAAAAATACAATATCAATATTATTTATTTGATTACATTTATTAAATCAAGAAAGACATAATATTTTATATTTTAAACCAAATGTCTAATAACAATATATTAAGAAAGACCACATTTTATATTTTTGTTGAATTTAAGATATTTTTTATTTGTGGAAAGATATAAATATCTTTTTGAAAGATTCTATCATAAAAAAATTATTTCGATGAAAAGTTTATTTCATTATAAAATATAAAAATAAAATAATATATACAAAGAAAACACCATGACATGAAATAATTTGTCATCTTTGTGACACTAAAATGGTTGAAGATGAAAAACAATTTCCCCTAGAATGTCCTTGTATGAACACTTTAGTTGTATGAATCTATCAAAGAAAAAAAATACCATGACATTCATCACAATTACTCATAAAAGGATTCAAGTTAAATATTTTAGTACTATAAATCATATTTTCTTTTAACTCATTTCTTTGTGCTTTCTTAACATTTGCAAATTGCGACACCAAAAAGTGGAATGCATAAATGCATACACTAATTTTATATATGCTTATTCGAGAGGGATAGATTTTATAGTTCAAGATCATATGTTATCAATGTCCTTAAAAAAAGTATGATTCTAAGTTTCATTCTATGTAATATATCACATCAGTTCAAGGTTCCTATATTTTTCACAAAGCATCAGTTCAAAGTTCCTATATTTTTCACAAAGGAAACATTGTTAGATTTTTTTTTTAAAGCTTCACCAAAGCTTACTTTTGTAATGTGGGACACAAACCAAACTTTTCATGCGATGAACATGCCACCGACGTTGCAATATGAAGAAAAAAAAAGATGTTACAACGTGACGAACATAGTAATGTTGCGTTGTGTTGAACATACTAACGTTAGATAATGATGAACATAGTAACGTTGCAATCTAACGAAGATAATAATGTTGCAATGTGATGAACATAAATTGATATCGTAATGTGATGAACATAGGCATGTCGTCGTAACATAAACATACATTTCACTCTAGTGAACGCCATCCTATCATTTTGCAATGTGACACACTTATTCTAACGTCACAATGTGACAAACAATTCCAAACATCACAATGTGTCGAACAAATTAACTTTTCAATATACCAAACATATTAACGTCACAATGTGATGAATGTATAACGTTGCAATGTGATGAACATATTAAAGTCGCAATGTGACAAACATAATAACATTGCAATCTACCAAACATAGTAATGTCGCAATGTGACAAACATAGGCATGCCGTCCCTATGTGGATAGTAATGTCACAATACAACGAAAATAAACAAAGGTTGCAATGTGTCCCACATCACCCTGTCATTGTAATATGATGAACATTTCATCGCATTGCAATGTGATGTACATATCCTGACGTCACAATGTGACAAAACTTCCAAATGTTGCAATGTGACAACGATATACATACATCATAATGTGACAAACATTTCCAAATGTCACAATGTCTGGAACATATATGGATTTGGATAGGCATGTCATCACATTGTGTCACACATCATCTTATCATCGCAATGTGATGAACATTTCTTGATGTTGCATTATGACACACTTATTGTAGGAAAATTCCCCTGCGGACAGGTGAATTACCTCTTGGATCTTAGACCCCTATGACCAAGACAAAAAAGTGCTAACTTTGAACACTGAATTTCCTTTAAACATAGCTAATCTAATCAATAGAGAAGAGGAAGAAGATATGAGTACCTTTTTACGAAGTTTTTCCTCATGCAATCCAAGTTGAACTTGATCTCCAATTCCTTCAACGAGTCATGCAATCCAATAAACAACAAAGACAAAGCATACTTCCTATTCTACCATGATTAGTTTGAAACTATATTCATCCAAAAGACACGTTTATGCAAATGTACACAATATTGAAGGAAACAGGCCAAGCACATGTATTAATGAGAACAAAATAAGGTGCTTACAAAGTGTAGATGCAGATGTAGTAGCCTCACCAAGCTCTCCTTTTCCAACCCCTTGCTCGAATGATCCACAATCAAAATGACAATACTTTTCACTAATTATTCTTTGCCTTTCACCATGAGGATGCCTCCTTATATAGGTTTTGAGAGGCTTAACTACCTTATATATTCTTGGGATAAGTTGAGGATATTACTCCATCAGTTGTGGAATTCCCCTTAGACCCAACCTTAAACTTGGATTCGAGCCAAACTGACTTAGATATTTCTCCACTATCTTTAGATATAAGGGGGATTTGTCGCCAAGATTTTCTCAATAGATCGAAACTCCCTCAAAATGGGCCACATAACGTTGCAACACTCCCTTCTAAGAGGGAAAGGAGTGTTAGTACTCCTTGCAAGTGGGCAGGGGAGCGTTGATCTCCAAAAACACTTTTATGATGGTAATTTCTCAAGGTAAAAGTTTGTACTCTTCACCAAATGATGTATTTACTTCTTTTAACCAATCATAGAGGATATATCAAGTCTTCTTATGATGTCATCCACGATGCAATACAGGCGAGACGACAATATGATTTCTGCGACACTTGTGACAAAAGTGCGACACTTGCGACAATGACAATGAGAAATCATCGAAGTGAGTAATTTTGGTGTGCAACAGATTGCCCCCCAAAGTGCAAGGTCAGAAGATGGAAACTGATGACTGAAGTACTTTGTAGAATTTTTGAAGCAAGGGTATGGAGTTGGAGAACCTGGCAGAAGGTGCAAACAACCATCAGACAAATGTTATGACATGCTTCAAACCCAAGGCAGGCATACCTATGCTTGAGTGATAAAGGAATATTAAGGTATGGTCACCATAAAATACATTGCAGATCCATAATCATATTGACTGATAGGTATATCCACCAAAGATACAATGTGGATCTATACTTCCATGACATGAACTGATCGTAGCCATGAGAATTACACAGTGGATCTACGAGATGACAAAACATAGCCATGAACCAATACAAAGTGGATCTATGTGACAATATATATATATATATATATATATATATATATATATATATATATATATATGCTCAAATGATCTCCTTTCGTAGCCTGGGTAAAGTAGATATCAGATTAAACACTCAACCTAGGGTCTTCTTACCGATCCCGACATGGCATGAATCTAACCATGTGAATAGATATTTTGATGTTGAACATGGTAGAAACCACTTGATTACTGGTCATTGAGAAAACCGTTAACAAGTGCGAGGGAAATCACCATTGATGTCAATGAATCCCAAGGTACCATAGTACAATCCAGCGAATGCGAATGAATGAATTGAAGTCGAACATTCGTGGAATCATCCGATCAGAGTTCAATGATGTAAACCCACTATCAGAAGCAAGGAGGCCTGCCATTGAGGCATGCAGGTCCTAAGGTACTGACTGGTTTTTAAGTTTGATTCCCGATGATGTGTTGAAGTCGACAAGAAAATAATCGTCGAAGGAGGGCCTTGATGTATCCCCCATCAACGACACAAAACTGACATAGAGATGTAAGATGGCAAATCAAATGAGTATGGACTGACACGAGTATTGAAACTGGAAACTTGTGATGGTTGAATCTTGAAGTGGATACTTCCCTTGAACACTGAGGCACACACAACAGAAACATGACATGGACCAAAACATGATGCAATGGATACTATGACTTTCGTCGGGTGACCCAAAGGAGTAAAGAAACTTAGAAGATTGGTTTAGTGCAGCGGTTCAACGGGTTAAAATGTATGTAAAAACAAAGTGCCGTGTTCAAGGGAGACTGTAAGAGTGACCTGTAATGTTCCCAAAAGTGCCTTGGCTTGCTTCCTTCAATTTTTGCCCCCATCCAGATAGATGAGTACCTATTTTTGTTTTTACGAGCTCGAGGAGGATAACACATGCTCGATATAACTTACCTTTGGTAAGTTCATCTTCTTTTGTTTAACGAACCAAAAGAAGTAAGGGTTCGGTCCCATGTGGGCCCTTCAATGTATAATCTTTAATGAGTCCATAGAAGGAAGACTTAGTGGTTTTTCATGTTTAGAGAGTCTGAAAATAACTTAAAGATGACTCCAGGGTTGTCCTTTTTCGTAATATTAGTTTTTGAAGTTCGAAAAAGAGACAAACTACCACTTAGGAGACGCCCTTTCAAAACCCTTTTTAAACAAGTGTGAAAGGAAGCAAGATCACTCAGCAATCTTTTCATGTTTAGAGAGTCTGAAAAGAGCTTAAAGAAGACTTCGGGGGGTTCCTTTTTCGTCTATCCTTACAAGTCCGAAAAAGGGATAAAAGTCTACTTGGTTACCTTCTTATGTTTTTTCGATTGCGAGAAGGAACCAAGACCATGCTCGTCAGTGTGACAAGGTTAAACAGAACAAAACTACTTCAAATCCTGCAAATGATGACAAATCTGCATTCCAAGGTATTAGTGACCTCTCCAAAAATGATTTAAAAACCCAAAATAGACTATAGGTTAGAAAAAAATGAAGTCTATATCAATGAAATAGGGTTAAAAAATGTTTTTACCATTTCGTTTGTGCCAAAATCTTATAGCAGTGGTAAATTTGACTTTGGAGAGCGATTTTGAAGTCGTTGGCTTTAGAGATATGGTCAACCGTTTCTACTTCCGTCTAGATTAGGTTGGTCTTTAACTCCTTTCAATCATTTTATACAGTTTAAAAATTCATTTTAGGTAGTTTTTTGTTTCATTTTTGATGCCCTAGAGAGCCCTAGGTGCCGAAACAGATCGACGCTCCCTCAAAGGGATGAGGGGAGTGTCAAACATGTTTTCGCCACCATGGTATGCACTCCAGGTTAGCGCTAGCGCTCTGTGCATGCATTGAGGGGAGCGCCAATGCAAAATGAAAAAAATAAATTGATTTTTAAGCTAAAATTACCCAAAAAATTACTATAATGAGATGATTAATGGCTCTTTAATTGATTGTGCTTGCAATTTGCATTGATAAAATCCATGATTGAGTGGAAGGAGCGCGAGCATGAGCTTGATGACATAGACACATTACAAAACCCCCAAACGAGGGCCACATTGAGGAATTGTGGCCTCCTCAAGTATTTTAAACTGCAGAAGATGAAAAAAGAAGTCCTTTTACTTGAGTATATGATTGGGTTGTGGAATGATGCCGAACATGTGTTCCTTATTGGGATGAAATCGCTCAAAATGGAGCTAGAGGACGTATATTTTTTGACCGGTCTCTTAAAGAGAGGGGCCCCTATCATCTTATCCGAACAACGGGTAGTTCCAGTTCCTGTCGAAGAGTATGTGGCAAATCATTGTATTTCGGGATCGCGATTGTTTGGAGGTCGAATCATGATTAAAGAGGTTAGAGATTTTCCTCTTCGATCCATTTTGTTTTCCATCACCAATTTGGCAGGTGGCACCAGTGCACATTTGGATTCAATTTCCCAAATGGCTTATTCTCTACAATGTGTGGATCCAAGGTTGTTCAACTGGAGTGCAGATTTCCTTCACAATGTGAAGGATCAAATTTCAAGATGCAGGATGGGGAAACCAAAACAATTTGGGTATGGTTCCTTTTTGGTTTCGTTCTTCTTAGAGTGAATCCCACAGATGCAATCGTAGATCGCACTGGCAGTATGACCGATAGGGGAACCATGCATGGTGTGTTGGACAAGTTTGTCTCGAAGATTGGGAATCGACTAAGAATTTAAATTCACAACCAACTTCTTTGCTTGGCTGAGGTGTCAATTGATTGTTATTGAGGACTTTCCATACGTCGGAGTAGATTTCTGGGGTAGCATGGACCTGGTACTTCCATATGGAATAGATTGGGATGCGTCAGGTATGAAACCAAAGACCTTGTCAAATGTTTTTTTTTGATTTTAAAGTTTATATTATTTTTATGTGTACCTAGAGGGGTTTTTAACATATGCATTGTTTCGTCATGCAGACAATTGTGCAACATGTTTGACAGAGATGCCGACACTAGGGTGTCGCAGAGACACACAGATAGCTATAGAGCATGAGGTAGCTATGGGGGGTCTCCGAGAGGTTGAGAGGAACCTCCGTGGTCTTATGATGGGTGTCCCCCCTCTCAGGAGGCGATATGTACCCTTGCATTTACATAGACATACAGTGGGGGTTCCCGAGAGTCTGAACTACCTTCTTAGACAAGTGGTCCGTGCAGTAGTGTGCTACTTAGAGAACAATGTGGTGCATGAGGATTAGGATCCTCCTGATGTTTTGTGTAGTCTGTATGATGACATCATGGGCATGAGGGCCCAAAATTTTCCCTTCTATGTACATTTTTGATGTAACCATACATTTTCTATCACACAGTATATATACATATATATCCGAGTTTTGTGGTGCCAATGATGTTTGCAAATATTCTTGTGTGATGTGTTTATTTTACATGTGATGTGTTTTATATGGTTCATTTTCTTTATAAAAAACCATCTATGTACGAGATACCGATCCATAATATAATTTTCTAACGAATCCAAAGTTGTGTTGAGTCCTCTTGGTATGTGTCTATATTTTATAAAATCAAACATTCTTTCAAGATGACAAACTCGTAGGTGGAGACACAATAGGATAGGATTGTGAATGGCGTAGACCCGATTAAGTTGACAGACCATGAGTTGAGAGTCTAGGTTAATGATTATATGAGATATACCTAGGGAGGAGGCCTCAGTTAAAATTCTAATGACAACATGATATTATACCATGTTATTGGTTGTCGATCCTAGGAAAATGCCTCCTCCACTCACTAACTCATCAGAGTGGTAAATGACCCAAGCTACAGAAGTAATATTTTGGGTGTGTCGACTAGCGCCATCCACAAACCCGACAAATATAGGAAAGGAAGATGTCATCTGTGCACGCAATCACACGACAAAGTATAAGTGGATGAGAAAAAACTCATATACGCAAGAGAAAAAGACACACCAAAACTAAAGTACAATAGTGTACAAAGAACGCATGCTAGATGTTCTATGCATAGTACTTCTTAAGGTAAAGACCATTCCGGGGTTCACCAAGAGAGATTCTGTCATAGTCAACTAGCTCGTAGGCGCCTCTATGTAATACATGTTTTACGATGTAAGGACCATGCCATAGAGGTTCTAACTTGCCTATCCATAACTTATCACGAGCCTTGTCATAAACGAGCACTAGGTCTCCTTTTGTGAAAGTACAAGGATGGACAAATTTGTCATATTGACTCTTCATTCGTATTTTATATGTTTCGTTAACGAGAGCAACATCATGACATGTTTCATCCAACCTAGTCAGATATAGGAAACGTTCTTCTTCAACAAAAGTGTGAGGTAGGAGTTTTACTTTGAGTTTTAACGAAGGAATTTCACACTCGATTGGTAATACTAGTTCTATGCCATATACTAATTGGAAAGGAGTGAATCCAGTGGCAGTTTTCACTGAGGTGCAGTAATCCTAGAGAGTGGAGAAGAGTTGTAGATGCCAAGATGTTTTGTTTTCCCCCACCATGAGTTGAATCATGGTTTTAAGGACCTTGTTGATAGCTTCAACTTGTCTGTTTGCTTGAGGATAGTAAGGGGATGAGTTCTCATGGCGAAAACCCAACTTGGCATGTAACTCACTCATCATTTGGTTTTGAAAGTGTGAACCGTGATCAGTGACAATGGCTTGTGGAACACCAAAGCGAGTGATGATGTGGTTGAAGATGAAAAGAGTTGCGATACAACCATCCTTGAGAAAAGTAGGCATATCCTCAACCCATTTTGTGATATAATCGTGCCCCCTAGCTGAGGTAGGCTTACACTGCATAAAATCAATGCCCCATTTTGCAAAGGGGCCAATGGCGACAACATGATGCAGCGGAGTGGGGTGGGTGTGTGCCTTTTTATGAAAAAATTGGAAGGGTGGGCATTTTTTGACAGCCTCAATACAATCTTTGAAGATAGAGGGTCAAAAGTAACTGACACATACAATTTTCTGAGCTATAGCCATCCCAGAAAGGTGACCGCCACATGCTCCAAGGTGATAGTCACTAAGGACATGTTCAGCCTCATCATGAGTTAAACAACGCCGTAGGATAGTGTCAATACTACGACGTGTAATGTTCCTGACTTGGCTAGTCTAGGAAACGATGCTAATGTGTGTGTAGGATCAAAGGTTTACAACATATAAATGATCATACAAATAATAAACGTGACAAAGGAATACAAAGTTTGTATTATGATATCTCTGTGGATTACAAAATGGCCCAATGCGGCTGAATAAACTGACAATACTCGACTAGATCAACAGACAAAGGATCTTAGCCAGAATACAAATAAGCAACTGTGGCTGAATAAAATAACAACACTTGGCTAGATCAAAAGACAAAAGGATCTTAGCCGGAATACAAATAAGCAACTAAAAGATAATACCTGGAATATGGGAGCACTGCGGAATCAATGAAGAATGATGGAAGACCTGGATGATCTTCCCAGTGACTAGGGTGTGTCTTTCAACACCGAAATCAGCCAACTGGTGTCTTCCTCCTAGAATACACTGAACTATCTCTCCTAAGATGTGCCTTTTCTCCTCAATGACAAGTCATAATCTGCATAATGATGAATTAGGTCGCTAACCCTTCCTTTATAGCTTTCCAAAACCCTAAATCATGTTGAAACCCTAATTCACTGTTGACTTCCAAAACCCTAAATCATGCTGAAACCCTAATTCACTGTTGACTTCCAAAACCCTAAATCACTGCTGAAACCCTAATTCACTGTTGACTTCTATTTTTATCTCATAATGACTTAAAATCACTTTTAACCCTTTTTAGCTCAATGTAACTTTCTGAATATAACACATGTGAATGGAGTGACCTCTAGTAACCCTATTTACCCCTCTTTGGCCCTGGCTATAGTCTAACGGGGCAGTTTAGACCATTAAGCCTCCTCTCTGGAGCTCCTATTTGGAAAGGGACATTATAGTCCTCCCTTCCCAAAATTGCTTGTCCTCAAGCAATACCAGTCCAGGGTGCTGCAACACCTGCTCGCTCTCCCAAGTAGCATCCTCTACTGGAAGCCCTCTCCATCTGATCAAACACTCTTTGATGACCCTTCTCCTCAGTTTCCTCTCTTGGAACTCCAAAACCTCCTCCGAAACTAACTTCAACTGTCCCTCCTCATCCAACGGGGGAAGCTCCTTTGATGTGCTAATGAATTGTCCCACTGCCTTTTTGAGGAAAGACACGTGGAAAATGTTATGCATCTTGCTCCCCTCTGGAAGCTCTAGCTCGTAAACAATCTCGCCTACTCGGTGCATGATCCTGTAAGGACCATAAAAGCTGGGTTTGAGCTTCTCAGCCCCACTCTTCTTCAGAGATGACTATTTGCAGGGTTGGAGTCTCAAGAAAACCAAATCTCCAACCTCAAAGCTGTGCTCTATCTTGTGCCTGTTCGCACTTATCTTCTCTCAGTTTTGCGCCATCTGCAGGTTCTCTTTCAACAACTTGAGAATCTCTTGACTCTTTATGATCCAATCCTTGGCCTTGGGAGATCTTCTCTCCTCGAAGACCAAGTCTACCAAAGTGGGAGCATCATATCCATACAATGCTCGTAAGGGTTTCATACCAATGGACATGTGGAAGGTGGTGTTGTAGCAATGTTCTCCTAAATGTAACCACTTTACCCACGTTCTCTGTTGTCCTCCTACATAGTTCCTCAAATATCCTTCAAACCACTTGTTGACAATCTCAGTCTGCCCATCTATCTGAGGGTGATAGTTGGTGCTAGGTGTTAACTCTGTCCCCACCAACCGAAACAACTCTCTCCAAAATGTCCCTATGAACCGACTGTACCTGTCATCGACGATGTTCTTCGGCAACCCATGAAGTCTGAAGACCTCCCTGAAGAAAAGCTCGGCTACCTGAACTGCACTGTACTCTATCGGTATGGCATAGAAGCGAGCAAACTTCGTCAATCTGTCAACCACTACATAGATACAGTCCTTACCCTGGACCTTGGGTAGACCCGTGATGAAGTCCATAGATATACTCTCCCATTTCTGTTCTGGAATGGGGAGTGGCTGAAGTAGCCTTTTTGGAAGAGCATGCTCTGAATTCTTCTACTGGCAAGTCACATACTCACTGACGTGTCTCATAACGTCTTGTTTGAGGCCCTTCCATGAGAACCTCTCTCTGATCTATCTGTAGGTTTTGAAAAACCCTTGATGGCCTGCTAGAGGTGAATCATGAATTGTAGTTAGGATCTTCTTCTTAAGCCCTGAATATGGCACCAAGTAGACTCTATCCTTGTAAAATATGACATCATCAATGACCCTATACCGGTCATCCTGTATCTTCCCATCCATCACCTCACAAGCGAACTTGTTCTTGGAATATTCCACTAACAAGTGGGATTTCCAATTTGCTGAAATCTCCATCAAAGAACATGCCACAGGTCTCCTCGATAGTGCATCGACCACAATGTTCTTCTTCCCCTTGACATACTCTATGTCAAAGTCAAATGCCTATACCTTCGTCACCCATTTCTGTTGGCGCTCATTGAGGTCCTTCTGCTCAAGGAAATACTTCAAACTATTGTGATCGGTCTTGACCACGAATTTGCTGCCCACCAAATATTGTCTAAACTTGGTCAAGGCATGCATGATTTCCAACATTTCCTTGTCATAAATGGAGTACAACCTCTCAGGTTGAATAAGCTTCCGGCTCTCGAATACAATGGGGTGTCCTCCCTGGATCAAAACTGCACTGATCCCTTCGCTGGATGCATCACACTCTAGTACAAATGGCAAGGTGAAGTCTGGTAGTGCCAACACTGGACAAGTGCCCATGACTTCCTTCATGTGATCAAAGGCTTCTTGTGATTTCTCGGTCCATATGAAGGCCCCATGCTTGGAAATATCTGTCAGCGGTGCTCCAAGCTGAGAAAAACCCCGGACGAACCGCATGTAATAGCTGCACAGCCCGAAGAAGCTCCTCAATTTTGTCACGTTCTTGGGCATTGACCAATCCATAATGACCCTGATCTTCTCTTGGTGCACCTGTACCCCCTGTGCACTGATGATGTGGCCTAAGTAAAGCAACTCTGTCATACTAAATTCACACTTGGACTCTTTAGCATATAATTACTGTGCCTCCATGATGCTCAATACCTCATCCAAGTGCCTCATATGCTCTTGCCATGACTAGCTATAGATCAAGATGTCATCGAAGAAAACCAGGACTGATTTCCTTAATTGATCCCTGAATATATGGTTCATGCAAGACTAGAATGTTCGGGTGCATTGGTTAGCCCAAATGGCATAACTAGGAACTCGAAGTGTCCAAAATGACATCAAAATGCTGTCTTCTCTATGTCCTGCTCTCGGATGCTGGTATGATGATATCCAGTGCATAGATGGATTTTTGAGAAGAAAACTGCCCCATGCAGTTCATCCATCAACTCGTCAATGCGTGGGATAGGGTACTGGTTCTTGATGGTTTTCTTGTTCAAGGCTCGATAATCAATGCACATCCTCATGGTGCCATCCTTCTTTAGAACTAAGACAACTGAAGAATAAAATGGGCTGCTGCTCGATCTGATGTGTCCTATCACCAACAATTCCTTGATTGCCTTCTCTATCTCATCCT
>ML780940.1:155351-166871 GCA_009831015.1 Picea engelmannii
GAAAGGGGCTGAGTGTTGAGCCTAGGGGCTTAGGCCTGGAATAATATTTTAATATTATTTCCTAAAAAGCCATGTGCATATTATTTTATCCTAAGTTCCTAGAAAAAAGGAAAGGCGTGTATAGGGAGGCATGCGGATGGAACGCATGCAGTTTCTAGGGTGACAAATGTCCACCCTGACGCATGCAAATAAAACAGAAAGGAACAGCATTGGGGGGGAATCTCTCGCATTCCATTTGACCCGACTGCCCTAAGCAGGAGCGGTATGAGCCAGTCTGCAAGAGACCTCGTGTATGTCTGTTACAGAGAGGAAACCTGTGTGGGGTGCTGAAGAATGCGTGTTGACCCTTGTTCAGAGCCATGGAGTCTGTCTGTGAGAGAAAACTAGTGTGTTCATTCCCTGAACGAAATGTCCATGTCAATTTCGGGGAAGAGTCTCTGTTTTCCCAGGAAAAGCAGAGCGAGCTTGTGCGTGGAGCCCTATTCTGAAATCTTGACCATGAGAATATCTTGTGACTACTGAACCAGTTCTTGGGAAGCCTGTGTCCATTTTCCCTGTGTTTGTTGTGGCACACAGTTCTGGACTGCGTGAGGCTTGTTGGCCTGTGAGCGACTCCCTCCAGGTGAGAGAGTGTGCTGAGGAAGAAGAGAGATCTTCGAAGGAACCCTGTAGCTGCCACAGAACCCGGAGACTTCCGGTCCGGTCTATTCCTGTAACCCAAGGTATGGGAGACTGGCAACCGAAGGACTGTCCAGGTGACAGAGAAGGTGCACTCTCCTGGGGTGGAACAGGCATGTGGGGAATGAGGGTCTGTGCGCAGTGAGCGTGGGAGATTCTTGGGAGAGCATTCTTCCTGGTGGTTGTGTGTGACTGAATTCCCTGTAACCTCAACCTGAGTCTGGATTCCTTTCCCTGGGGTGGAGCTCAGTCCCAGCTCGGGGGTGACCCACTGTTGAGTTGAGGAGCAGTGCGGTCTACGGCTTGGAGGTTTGTGGAAGGCCTGCATTTGGTTGGTGGATTTATCCATTGTCACAAGATAAGTGTTTAATTATAATTTTACCACATTTTATCATGACTGTACTGGATTTGTTATCATGTTTTCCGCTGTGTAAATGAATTTCTGTTGAAAGCTATGGATTGTCTAAATTATAACAGTAACTATATGTTATTCTGAGAATTAAAATGTATCTCTTTACTGTTACGCATGTGATTATACAATTCTGTATGTTTTATGTAAAAGTCCATGTACAGATTGGTTAGCGAGAAGTTTGAAAGCCTCGGTAGTGAAAAGTGACACTACAGGAAGAGTCTTTTAAAATACCTACACCAACACTTTCATACGTGATCTTGTGATCTCCTAGGAAATAAATATTGTTGGTAGCGGGAGCGCGAGCATCGGGTGTACAGTAATCTAACTGGTTGATGGTGACAATTTTTCCTTGATGGGGGAATTGTACACATCGAAACACCGATCAAGCAACATTAGTGATGGCATACAACTGACTTTTTCCTAATAACAAGTTGTAATCGAGGGGAGCATCAACTACCTCGACATCAACAGAGACAATTTTGTCGCCCAACAGAATGACCAAGGACTACAAGAGTCCATGAGGATGGAAACCCCATCCATCGAATGCTCGTAACATGGTAGGGGTTTGGTTAAGTGCAGGTTATTTTAATCCTTTCCAACAAGATAACAACATGACACAAGTGGAAGCTCCCTCATCCAAAATAGTGCGGTGAATGTGTTGGTTATGAACAACAACATCAATTTGAAAATTGAGTTGGTGAGAAAGTCGTGACTTGAAATTGTCTAGGTTAAACATGATATTGTTGGATGAATCAAGATCAATGGAGCCAATGGAAGCCAAGAGCATTTTACGTTGACTTTGGCAGTGTTGTAGAACTTCTAACACAGACATAGAACACAGTGCTTGGGCCAAATCTTCAATGATGTTGTAGTTTTGGGCGGCACGTGAACTAGAGTTAAAAGTAGATTTAAAGATGGTGCTCTTGGGAGGGCGTAATATAGAGTCGAAAGTAGGTTTCTCTATTTGAATCGATCGAGACGGAGGATTAACAGATGGAGGACTAACGAAGGCGGGTGATGGATCCGGTAAAGTGCCGTTAGTGACCTTTTCTTTATGAGGTTTAGCTAGCGTGTCGTATGTCGTAGTTCAAGTGGTTAAATCAATCCCATTAAACATATAAATATGAGCACTTGTTGAGGATTCATCATTATGAGGGTGGCTTAAACTACCCCCTGTGGAGGGGGTTTGAGCAACCATGGATTGCTGCCGAGGAAAAGGCCGTGTTAACATGACGGGTTGGGAATTACCTTTGAAACGTTTTGCAACTTTGTCGCAATGTGGACAATATCGGGTGTAATGATCGTCACCACAAATAAGACATGGGAATTTTGGTTTCTGCTGTGGTTTCTTTTCAGTAGCAGGTGCTAGAGTTTGGGTTTTGGGTTGTTCATTATTATTTTTATTTTTGGGTTTATTATTTGTCTTCTTCTTACCTCCATATTGTTGTGAAGGGGCAGATTGAACCGTGTTCACCTCAGAGACTTGAGTTGGGAGTGGGGTAGAGGAGAGTGAAGTCAAACTGGGAACGGGCGCTGAAACTGAGCAATTTACTGTTCCGATCGAGTGTGTTGTAAATTGGGTCTTGACGGTATCAATAACTCCATCCGCATGTGTCGTGGATGAAGGTTTGGATGGATCGGTAGTGGCATGGGTAGCATTAGGAATCAACTTGTACAATGTACCAGATTGTGAATAAACCAAATCTAAGTACTGAGCCCGGGCAATGGCTTCTTCCTCAGTGACTACACCACCCATGGAGACGTCACGAGCAATCGAGGGTAAAAGAGATTAGTAAACCATTCTACCAATAACTGCTCAGGAATGATCTCTTTGATCAACCTTCATCGTCGTCTCCACTCATGAATGTGATCGGAGATATGCACAAAGTTGGTCTAACGAAGGGAGGTCAAGAGTTCAGTACCCGTCTCGTAACGGATGAGTAGTTGAAAGTGCGTGATAAAGGACATATCAAGTGAGTTAAAATCTTGAAAAGAAAAGGAAAATGCAGTATGGGATTGTTGGTCAACCGAGATAAGTCTGGGAGATCCAAAGTAGCAAGGAAGGGTAATTGTCGGTTAACTTGAGGGTGATATTGGTGTGGCATAGGGACACTAGTATGGCCATAAACTGGTTGAGATGGGTAATTGTATCCAATAGGCCCTCCTACATATAGTTGTTATTGACCAGAATAAATAGGATTCAATGATTGTTGAGAAACATTCATGAGTGGGGGAAAACTCGGTGGATTCTGAGGGGTATAAGTTGGTTGATTCGGTTGCAGGGGATAAACAATTTTTCCCTGAGGGGGGTAAATAGGTTGTCCCTGACGAGGGCACACATTATCCCCGTGGGGAAGATAAACATTAGACCCTTGGGGAGGATAAGTTTGTTGTCCTTGAGGACCCCAGGTGGGATTTGGGATGCCTGGATATGTCCATAAGATAGTCCGGAAGGAACAAGATTTGACACTCCTCCTTCTGGGTTATGGTATAACTTCCCCCCAGTGTAGGGTTGATTAAACGTACCTCCTGAAGATACTCCCCAAGATTGTGAAGGGTTTTCGACAAAAGAATATTGCCCCCCTTCCATAGGTGGATTAAAAATCGGGGCTTGACCAGTAAAGGGAGGCTATCCTTCGGAAGGAGCATGAAAAGGTGGCAATCCCCCTGGAGGGGTAGGCCCTCTATAGGATGTTTTTCCTTCGGGAGGGGTCGATCCACTAGATGGTGGTTTCCCCCCAGTTGGGATATGTCCCACAGTTGATTGTGTCTATTTGGTAAGGGTCTGCATTCTCTGGTGTAAAGATGTTCCAATAGGATCCTATGGAACATGAGGGGTCGTAGAGTGAAAAAGTGGAAGGGTGGGAACAGTGGTTGAAGTGCTTTGGTTATGAGTAGAGGTGATGACTCCAGTATTAATATGGACTTGTGCTAACGTACCAACATGATCAATGACTTGTTCAATGGGGTGATCTATAGTTTGACCAGATGGTCCTGCATTGACAACAAGAGTGTCATGAGGATTAAGAGGTTGTCAAATGTATTCAAAATGTATTTGTATCTACTGTGGTATTAGGACGAATGGGGGTCCTATAGTCATCACCGAAAATTGGTTCCATGGATCCCATATATGTCTCGGTAATTGGTCTCGAAGGGAAACCTGAGACTTCTTCCTCTATAATGTTACCAAGCGAGTCCAATCGAACAAAGAGGGGTTCAATAGGAGCTGCTAACATGGGTGTAGTTTGAGGAGTGGGATTTTCAACTGTAACCAAGTCTCTTTCCAAATTTTCTAACAGGGGAGTAACAACACTCCCAGCGTCAAATTGATTTTCTACCTCTTCACGGTAGGTGTCTTCTGGTGAATTAGGAGGCAAGGGTTGTTAGCCTTCTTCCAGAGGCAACCCTTGCATCCTACATGATCGATGGATACCTTTATTTTCTATATGCTCAATTTTGAAGAAATACCAACAAGAAAACAAACCTTCTCTCGATGACTGTGCTAGTTGGTGATGAAATCCAACATCGCGTGATCAAGTCGATAAGGGGCTAGGATATGAGTGGTTGGAACAATTACAATGGCGACCTACTTAACGGACTTACGCCTTGGTGTAAGTTTCCACACAATAATCATGGATTTACCCTCTAAGGAGACCGAGTGAGTTTGACCACCGTATGTTCCAGGTACAATGAAGACTTCCCTTCACCGTCACCTTGTGTAAAGACCCTAAATATTATGGCTACTAAGGACACCAAATTGTAGTTAGCCCCTGGGAGGGTACAATCGACAGTCGAGTCCGAACGTATGGGCAGGATAACAAGTCCAAAATCCTTTGAGAGAACTGAGGACAAGTGGAATGGTAGAACTCTAGAGGACCCTAAACGAATTCGAATTCATAAAGCACCGATACCAAATGAAGACAGTTGAACCTCAAGAAATACCCCCAATATATGATCTGACTACTACGAATGGTTAAACCATGAAGGGATAATCTCCGTAACTCTCCCGAACGCGACCTCGTGTGTAACCCCCGTGTGAGAGGGGGATCCTAGAAAGATTATATGAAAATTGGATTTTCTCTCCCTATCGCAATATGATAATGTTTGTTTTGAATGATTTGGAGAGTTGTACTCAGAGCCTAATCCAAAGTGCTAATCCTAGTCTAATGTTGGTGGGGGAATCTAAAAGGAAAAATGTCTAGATCAATTTTAATTAACATTGATTTTTTGTGGCTGTTCTTTACTCAGAGGTGAATGAGAGTGAAACTGATGATATTATGACTCGATTCCCAAAAATGCATAATAAAAATGATAAGCAATCTTTTCTTTCAATGAGATTCTATTTATGGGAAGGAGAAGAAATTTTTCTTTTCGCTATCAAACACAAAAAATGCAGAAACTTCATGCAATTGTTCTCAGTCAAGAATCCAATTCAATGCTAAACTATTTAGAAAATGATCTTAATATCCAAAAGCCAATCATGAAAATATATCTCTTTGTTTAAATATGAATTATAATCAACTTGATTCAAAGCTTCTTATGCCAACAAGATTTCACTATTTGCAAGTTTTAAGCAATTGGAAGAAAACATCATATAAACAAAAAGCACATTCTCATCATGATCGAACAATGAAGAAAAACAAAGCCAAACTCTACAAAAAGAAAAAGAAAATCAAAACTCAAACAAGAGGAATTGCTTGGAAAGATAACTCAAAGATAAAATGAAACAATACAGAGATCCTTGAACCTCCTTGTAACAACTTTCATGCAATCAAATAAATGAGAAAGTATTAAACCAACTCTGGATCTCAAAGAGGAAGAGTGATTCAGAAACAAGGAAGAGTGATTTCAATATCTTTTAAAAACCAAACGAAACATCAAAAAAACCTTTGGAAATCAAATGGTTGCAAGCTTTATAGAAGACACATACTGATAGCAACAGTCTTGAGCAGGATAAAAAACAAAAAATTACACCCAAAAGAGATATCCCAAAAATTTTCAACATAATAGAAAATCGATGCTCTAGTGATAAAGCCACCAGAGCATTGCAACGCTCTGTAAAGCACTGCAGGGGAGCACTAGTGCTCTGAATGTAATGGAAGGGGAGTGCTGGTCTCTGAGAATGAAGAGTGTTGACCCAAAAATCAAACAACTATGAAAAAATTAAAAATCAATGTTTGTAGGATGACTTCAAGACTAACAACACATCTAAAAAACCAGAAAAACACAGTGAATAGGATCTAAAGACGGGCAAAGATTAAAAAAAAACAAAGGAAGGAAACCAAAACTGAAAGCTTTGATCCCCAGTGGAGTCACCAATTTCTATTGTAGGAAAATTCCCCTGCAGACAGGTGAATTCCCTCTTGGATCTTAGACCCTTATGACCAAGACATAAAAGTGCTAACTTTGAACACTGACTTTCCTTTAAACATAGCTAAGCTAATCAATAGAGAAGAGGAAGAAGATATGAGTACCTTTTTACGAAGTTTTTCCTCATCTAGTCCAAGTTGAACTTGATCTCCAAGTCCTTGAACGAGTCTTGAAATCCAATAAACAATGAAGAAAAAGCATACTTCCTATTCTACCATGATTAGTTTGAAACTAGATTTATCCAAAAGACAAGTTTATGCAAATGTGCACAATCTTGAAGGAAACATGACAAGAACATGTATTAATGAGAACAAAATAAGGTGCTTACAAAGTGTAGATGCAGATGTAGAAGCCTCACCAAGCTCTCCTTGTCCAACCCCTTGCTTGAATGATCCACAATCAAAATGACAATACTTTTCACTGATTATTCTTTGCCTTTCACCATGAGGATGCCTCCTTATATAGGCTTTGAGAGGCTTAACCACCTTAGATATTCTTGGGATAAGTTAAGGATATTACTCCATCAGTTGTGGAACTCCCCTTAGATCCAACCTTAAACTTGGATTCAAGCCAAAATGACTCGAATATTTCTCAGCTGTCTTTAGAGATAAGGGGGATTTGTCCCCAATATTTTCTCAATAGATCGATGCTCCCTCAAAATGGGCCATAGAGCATTGCAATGCTCCCTGCTAAGAGGGAAAAGAGTGCTAGTGCTCCTTGCAAGTGGGCAAGGGAGTGTTGATCTCCAAAAACACTTTTATGATTGTAATTTCTCAAGTTAAAAGTTTGTACTCTTCGCTAAATGATACATTTCCTTCTTTTAACCAGTCTTAGAGGATATCTCAAGTGTTCTTATGATGTTGTCCGCGATGTGACACAGGTGAGATGGTAGTATGATTTCTGCGACACTTGCGAAAAAACTGCGACACTTGCGACAATGACAATGAGACATCATCGAAGTGAGTAATTTTGGTGTGTAACAACAATGTGACAAACAATTCCAAACATCGCAATGTGTCGAACAAATTAACTTTTCAATCTACCAAACATATTAATGTCGCAATGTGATGAATATATAACGTTGCAATGTGATGAACATATTAAAGTTGTAATGTGATGAACATAGTAACATTGCAATCTACCAAACATAGTAATGTCGCAATGTGACGAACATAGGCATGCCGTCGCTATGTGGATAGTAACGTCACAATGCAACGATCATAAACAGAGGTTGCAATGTGTCCCACATCACGCTGTCATTGTAATATTATGAACATTTCCTTGCATTGCAATGTGATGTACATATCTTGACGTCACAATGTGACAAAACTTCCAAATGTTGCAATGTGACAACGATATACATACATCATAATGTGACAAACATTTCCAAATGTCGCAATGTATGGAACATATATGGATTTGGATAGGCATGTCATCACATTATGTCACACATCATCTTATCGTCGCAATGTGATGAACATTTCTTGATGTCGCATTATGACACACTTATTGCAATGTCACAATGTGACACAAATTTCCAAATGTCGCAATGTGTTGAACATATTAACATTGAAATCTACCAAACATAGTAAAGTTGCACTGTTACAAACACATAACATTGCAATGTGATGAAAATATAGTGTTTCAATATGACGAACATAGTAACGTCATAATGTTTTGAACATAGTAACATTGCAATCTACGAAACATAGTAGCGTCGCAATTTGATGAAAATAGGCATGTCGTCGCAATGTGGATAGTAGTGTTGCAATGTGTCAAACATAAATACATGTCGCAATGTGTCCCACATCACGCTGTCGTTGCAATATGACAAACATTACCTCACGTTGCAATGTGACACACATATCCTGATGTCACAATGTGACAAACACTTCCAAACATTGCAATGTGTCGAGCATAGTAAAATGGAAATGTACCAAACATCGTTATGTTGCAATGTGACAAACATTTCCAAACGTCATAATGTGTCGAACATAGTAATGTTTCCATATACCATGCATAGTAACATCACAATGTGACAGACATATACAAATGCCCCAATGTGACAAGCATTTCCAAACATCGTAATGTGTCGAACATAGTAACAATGCAATCTACCAAACATAGTAACACCACAATGCAACAAACATATATGGACGTCACATTGTGACGAACATATACAGACGTCACAATGTGATGAACAATTATGAACATCGCAATCAGACGAACATAAATTGACATTGTAATTATACAAATGCAATGTGATAGACATTTCCAAATGTCAAAATGGGACAAACACAACCTATTGTCGCAATGTGATGTACACAACCTAATGTGCCGATGTGACAAACATTTTTCGATGTCGCAATGTGATGAACATAACCCACTATTGAACTATGACAAACTTATTCCAGTGCCATATTGTGAGAAACATAAACCTTCATCGTAATTTGATGATCATAACCTAACGATGTTAAGTGACGAACAAAAGATAATGTCACAATGTGATGAACAAAACCTTATGTCGACATGTAATGAACAAAAGATGATTTCACAATGTGATGAACAAAAATTGATGTTGGGATGTGACGAACAAAACATGATGTCATAATTTGACGAACAAAATATGATCAACATTGCAATGCAGTAGTGCCATAGTAAACTACAACGAACATAATCAACATGGCCCACCATAATGAGATCCACATGGTCAATGAAGGTCAGCCATGGGCATGTTCAACCATGATAAACTCTGATCAACCATAGTCAACCATGGTCATGGTCAACCTCACTCAACCATGATGAATGACAACCATGGTCAACCATAGCCAACCTTTCCTTCCCAAAGTCAACCAATGTCTACAAAAGTAAACCATGGTCATGATCAACCATACTCAACCATAATCATTTTCAATTAATGTATTATTGTATTAATACTTAAATAATATATTTTTAATGCATTACTACTTTAGTAATGTATTTATTAAGGCATTAATAATTAAATATGTTACATTAAACATTAATATATTAATACTGTACTAATGTATTTATTAATTCATTTAATGTATTAAAGGTATGCAATAATTTTTTTTAATATTACTTTAATATACAGCCTGAGTGGGCCTAATGGTTAAGAACATGTGTTTCCTCTTAAGAGGTCACAGGTTCAAATCCAGAGGGGGGTAGGGTATGTATACCTTCGTAGACTTTACCAGTCAAATCGCTGGATGGAGGGGGGTCCCTTGTCCCAGAAACAAGGGGGTCTCATACACCAATTTGGTGTGCTAGCTTGGCTGTGACCTTAAAAATAGATTATTATTATTATTAATCTTTTACTTTATTATTATTTTTTTTTAAGTAAAAGTGGAACCTTTGTATTAAGCTTAGCAAAAAAGGAATACAACTGTCAGGCTCGGTCCAGCTGTCCTGCCAACAGAGGAAACCAGGGCAGCTGGCCTATCTTCAGTAATAGCAAAATTAGACGTATAATTACGCCACCCTGCCCGTGGGAAACCGGGGGTTTTGTTCACTATAACTAAGAAGTCTAAACTGTAACTATCCCGGGGAGCCATAGCTCGAGTACATAGCAACATTAAAAACATGAGAAAGCAAGAGAGACCAGAACCTAGTTTGCCTAAGTGCCGCCCTTGCCTGGAAAAGTGAATGGTTGCGTGCAAGTGGGACATCGATTCGGTGGAGAAGCTTCAGAGTATGCAGCAAAGAGCATGTCCAAACACTGACTGATGCTCGCCGTTCTGAAGGCCTGATCCTCCGCCATGCTGCGCAGGTCAAAGATCAATTGAAGGTGGTCGTGATGCAACACCATTGGTGGGGGTGGCAAATTTCTTTCTGGGTTCACGTCTGCATCATTCAGCACCTGCTCTCTTGTCGCGCAGTCCTGTGGCGGTCCCTGGTTGTGCTCCATAGTGCCGGGGTCTGGTATCTCCTCTTCCATAATGCAAAACGCATAGTACTCACGAGGAGTGGTGTCCTGCGGTAGAAGAATATCTGGAGGGGGGATAGTTGTCGTAGGGTGATCAGGGGATCAAATTTGCTCAATTTTCAAAGTGCTCAGATTGAGGCGAAAACAGTGCCATTGCGTCCGTCTCGTTTTCCTGATTCCGGCGGTATATTTATTTTCGCGAATGGAGTCCGTATGGAGGAGATATCGCGATTTGACCGCCAAGTCAAAAAGGTAAAAATTTGGACGCTGACTCTACCTGTCCGTACAGTCCGTACGACCACGTGGAGGGCCGTACCATCTTGCTGACGTGGCATCATTGATGATGTGGCATATTTTCATTTGATGGTTGTTGACCAATGGAGTGTCGCCACGTGTCATTATTCTTTTGGTTTATATGGTTGAATAAGTTTTTGTATAAAATGTATGGGTCCGCGGGGTTCGACCCCGGGACCTCTCCCATAGCCAAAGTCTTAACACTCATGCGCTAGCCAACTGTCCGTCACTTGTTTCTTGTTTGAAAGGCGGGAAAGTATGTATTTATGTTAATACAATGTGATATATGGATAGGGGGCGGGCCGGGGCATAAGCCTCGACCCACGGTTTTATTTGCATTGTAATACGACCATGTATTGAATAGTCGTGCGGGAGTATTTGACTATAGTTCCATTTTATATATATTATAACCGTTGTACAACTCATTAACACAACGTTTTATGTGTTAAAACATATGTAATATATGTAACGGTTAATACATTCGCACGTGGTTTGATAACCCGCGGATTTATGTGTTTGACCATAGTACAATGCAGTTGCGTGGGAGTTACAAACAGTTCAACCACTTTTGCGCCCAGCCCGAGGACGCATGGGCATATGACCAAATGCCGAGGCGGTTAGGGGCTGGAGGCGCCCTAACCGTTCTACGGTTTGTACCGATGTGCGGTTGCGTACGGGACTGGGTTCTTTACGCTTAAATGAGCGTGTGTGCCAGGTTTGGAGGACAAGGGTGCAAAGTGTAGAACCAGAGACAACATAGTTGAAGGGGAGAACTTCAAAGGAGGCTATCTTCTTCATTTTTCGACCGTTTCAGGAGCCGTCA
>ML780940.1:172334-182740 GCA_009831015.1 Picea engelmannii
TTGATGCTGTCTATGTTTATTTCTACATAAGTAATCCTTTCTTATGTGTTGCAAATTGATCCGGTTGCTTTAAAACACATAACATTTTACTTGCAATTAATTTAATCAAGTTTATCAAGTCTTCGTCATATATTTTTAGATCATAGGGGCGATAGGTATCATGGTCAGGACCTCCTCCTCCGGCATAGTTCCAGGTGTGAAGGATGCAGAGGTGGCTCCTCCTCTGCGATTTTTCTTGGCTGCTTTGAGGGCCTGAACAAATCGCTTATGGCACTGTCGCCGGGATTCTGGTGCACGCCAGCCGGATCCTCGACGAGGCCGACCCCGGATGCGAGGCATGATGAACAGGAGGACCGAACTATCAGCTCGATGGTTCTGAATTAGCTGAAGCACAGTCGAGAGCAGTGTGGGTGGTCTGCTGCCCCGACGATAACAATGAACAATGCATAAGTCGGCAATTAGCATTAACGTTAAGTGTTGAATGCACTGGCCTTCCGTGCCCCATCCACGCGCGAATGGCTCCATCAGGATTTAGTGCTCTACGGAGGCCGAAGCTCGGCATAACTGCTCGCAGCCGGGAGGGAGGGCACTATAAATGGCTTGCCCTGTTGGCTCCACCACGTGCCTTGGCTGCATTTGCATGTATTCCAGCTGACAGCGTGACACCCCATCCGGGGATTAATCTTTTACTTTATTATTATATTAATACTTTAACAATGTATTAATTAATATTGTATAAATGTATTCCTTAATTCATACATTATATTTTTAATGGATTAATAAATTAATACTTTATATTATACATTTATGTAAATTAATACTTCAATTTATACATTATATTAATATAATAATGTATTACTACTTTATTAATGTATTTATTAAAAATGTATTAATTTATTAATTAATTAAATTAATATATTACAATATACATCAATGTCATCCATAGTCATGACCATAAGAAACCATGATGATGGTCCACCATAATCAACCACAATCATTTTCAATAAATATATTAATACTTTAATAATATTTTTATTAATGTATTATTACTTTAATAATGTATTATTAATGTATTAATTTATTATTGTATTAATACTTTAATAATGTATTAGTTAAAAATGTATTAATGTATTAATTAATTCATACATTACATTATTAATGTATCAATATTTAATATGTTACATTATGCATAATGCATTAATACTTTAATTTATATATTACAACAATGTAATAATGTATTCTTATTGCATTGATAGTTTATCATTGCACATTATACATTAATGTAATAATGTATTACTTCATTAATGTATTAATATTTTAGTAATTTATTGTTTAATGCATTTGATGTATTTATTGATATATTTAATGTATTAATACTTTATCAATGTATTAATTAATTAATTAATGCATTACATTATTAATCTATCAATATGTTACATTAAACACTAATGTAAATTAATACTTTTATTTATAAATGTTTATTATATATTGTATTAATGTTACATTACACATCAATATAATGTATGAGTATTTTAATGTATTAATATATTACACATTAATATTTTAATGTATTATATTTACATTAATGTAATACATTATACATTAATGTAATGTATTACTAAACACATTAATACATTACATTATCAATGTATCAATCAATTAATCAATTAATATATTACATTTATTCATTAATATTTTAATACATTTATCAATCAATTAATACTTTAATTTATACATTTTTTATTATATATTAAATTAATGTAATATTAAATTATTAAATTAATTAAATGTATCAATATATTAATGGTCGTTTCCAAGGTATGTAGCCGATCAATGTATATCAACGTATATCAACCACTTTTATAAAGTAGTTGTTGCTAATATATATATATATATATATATATATATATATATATATATATATACTCAATAATTAACATACTTTACCAAAATTTTAGTTATAAATAAACCATATTGATTATGGAGTGTAAACTTTCATGCCATTATTATAATGCTATGATCCAGAAAAATATACCCTTTATTAACCAAAAAATGTATGATGTGCAAGTATATTGACTATACAAATATTGATAAGAAAGTAGATGCAAGCTTTTGATAAAAAAGTGTTTAAATATATATAAAACAAGATTGATGGCTTTGTAAACCTAACAAAATTTAAAATTAGAAGTAAAGTTTTAAAGAGGCAAATGTGTTGAAGATAAAATAGTAAGATGAAATTATTGCATTATACCCCAACCAAAGAATAAATATATAAAATGTGTGATGTGAAAGTATATTTACTATAAAGTATTGATACAAAAGTATATAAAACAAGATTACCAACATTGATTGCGTTGTAAACCTAACAAAATTTAAAATTAAAAGTAAAGTTTTAAAGAGGCAAATGTGTTGGAGATAAAATAGTAAGATGAAATTATTGCAGTATACCCTCTATCCCTCCAATGATAAGAAATTGTGTCTGATCCTTCTCCATCAACTCTCCTTGCTGATATGAACTCACCTCTGAGCTCATCTTTTCTCCCTTGCCCACTTGGCAATATGGGATTTCTTCTCTGCCCACCTGGCAGTCTATGAGATCCCCTAGTGATCCCATCTCATTGCCCACCTGACAGTCTCTGAGATCTTCCAGTGATCTCTTCTCCTCATCATCACTGAGATTTCTCCCAGCTTCTGTCTCACAGACGTGAACCACTTCCTCTGTGTCTTTGAGGCTTTCAACATACCTCATCCACCTTCTCAACAACTGTTGTTGTCCTCTGGACAACAATCTCTAAATCATCCATTTTACCTTCCTCCTGATGGGCCATTCGTATACCCAACGTGTTCTTGCATCTTGCTGCATCTTTAATGCAAGTTGTTCCAATCTCACCCTCACCTCAGTGAGTTCTTTGTCCATTTCATATTTTCCCTTCTGTTGGTGGTCCTTGCCTTGACCATTCTTATGGATTTCAGTATCCATCTTCATCCTCCTACCTGCTCTCTTGGCAAGTCTGCTACTCTCACTCTGCGAATGAGAGAACTTCTAGCATCTCCTACAGTCCACCTGATTGTACCATTTGTTGCTGCATCCTGGAACAATATTTTCACACAGATCATAAACACTCTATCTTCCTTCAGCTCCTGATACCACTTGATGGTATCGAAGCGTCTCTTATTTACTCTGCCTCCCTTTACCTGAAATATACAAACAAAAAGTGGCTCTGAGGGCCTATCGCATTTCACGATATCACAATTCACTTGCAAGTGTTCCTGGATCCTTCCATCTCTGAACCCCGAAAAGGGCCTAACAACTCTTTGGCTCCTCCCTTAAGCATTTTCCATGTGACCCGGTCCTATGACCTAGGGTTATTTCTCTGCATCCTTTGGCTTTCGCGATTTGGGGAATCGCGATGCAATGCCTTTCCTCCTTTCCTTTTCAAATCCCCGAAGCTTGAAGATCTGACACCATCCGATTCTACAGTCTAGATCCTCCTCCTCGATCAACGAATTAGATTGAATCTCGACCTTCTTCCTTTCGAGATTCTGGTGGGGTATTCACCTCCAAACCCCCGGTGATCAAATCCCTGATGACTTTCAGATCTCTTCCATGCATCCTCCGAAGTGGACACCCCTGATTATTTCAGGGAATATCCTTTTGTGAGTCTGGGGAAGTCTTCCCCTCTAATTTCCCAGTGCCTAAATATTTGATGGCTGTGGATCTCTGACACCTATCAGTCCAGATCCGACGGATGGAATGATTTTTCAATTTCGGCGATCGTGAGTCCTCACTCCTCGCCACTCTTGTGCACCTACGTTCCAAAACCCTGATGGCTTTCGAATCTTTGCCATATGTCCTCTAAAATGGATGGCTCTGATGATTTTTGGGACTTCATGGGTTGCGAAGTTCAAAGACTCCACCCTTTTTCCTTTCGATACCTGATTCCACAAAATACGTGGACCTCCGCCATGTGTCCTTCCAACGGTGGATGTTCCTGATATTTTTCGGGACTTTGATGGGCCTTCTCTCCTCTTCGTATATGAGGGTTAAACCTCATGCACCTTCTCCTGGATCCGACCGCTATCAGTCTGTGCGCTCAGATTTAATGGTTCAGACTTGTTTCCTCCTTGTGCACTCTTCTGTGCATCTGGACGTGAAGTTCAGTGGTCCAAATATCATGTCTCCCACTGATCTAACGATAGTTGTGCTCCTTCCTCTCGAGCTTGCAATTTCTTCTTGACTTGGAAGATTTTATAAGTATCGAAGGTCTCGAACTTCATTCTTTCTCCTTCCTATAAGCCTTGCAACCTTGGTCTCACCTACGTTGTTGGGACATTGTCCCTTCTGAGCTTCAGGACTTAGAGTAAGTCCTCTCTCGGCTCCCAATCCTGCGCTAGACCTCCTGAGCTTCGGACTTGAAACAAAATCTTCCTGCGCTCACTCCTTGTGCTTGATGAGCCTTCATATGGCTGCCTATCAACACTTCACTCGAGTGTTGGCCTAGTGCACTCCTTACATAGGTCGTTTTCCTCTTTGAGCTTCAACTGCTCAGACCTCAATGGTCTCTGCCCCTTTCTCTCCTTGAAGGGATAGACGTGCCCTCTTCTGCAACTTCCTTCTCAAGCACGCCTTGCTGAGCCTACAGGGTGTTCAGTAACCCTGTGAGTGTATTCCCTTGACACTTCCCTTATCTCAGAAATCGAAAGAGAGTTCTCTCCTGTGCACTCTATGCACTCACTCGATGCCCTCCTGGCAGAGATTCTACAAAACCTTCAGTGATTCTGTCTTATCTCTCTCTCTCTCTCTCTGTGCCCTCCTCTACACAGTCTCACCTCCAAGGTGTTCAACAACCTTGAGGCTTCTCCCTGAGTCTAAGACTTCCTCTGGTGTGCCCTCCTGGAATGTATCTGTCCGAATTCAACAGAACTCAGAAGTGAACTCTTGCACTGGCTTACAGAACCCTTAGTATTCTGTCATGCAACCTCTTGCATGAAGCCGCAAAGAACCCAGACTTGAAAATCAAAGAACTTTGAATAGATAAGAAAATCTATCTATCTCCTGTAGATGGAATCTAACATACATCTACATCATAAAAAAAACACATAGATAACATTCATGAAAGACACATAAACACATAGAAACACATATGTAGGAAAAACTGCTTTGTATTAACATACATGTCTTATTACAATGTGTTCGAGATTAGACTACAACATAGTCTCGACTCTCTCCTCTTCCTCTCTCTATCTGACTTCAAAAATAGATGCCAAGATCTTTTACATGAGGGGGCTCTTCGAGCTCTTTCCTCAAACTCACCAACTCTCATTAATTACAATGAATTTACATTCAATTACATTGAATGGGCCATCTAATTCATATTGGAGTTAGATCCCCTTCTACCTTTCAGCCATTAAGGCGACACCAACTACAACATTCTCAAAGGCATGGCTTCGACTCTACCAGTATTACAAACATTTAATTTCAATTTTAATTTTGAAAATGTGAGAGGACTGGTGCCTCTCCTCCTTGAATGCGCGCTTTGAATGTGCTGCATTGCTGGCGCGTTTGCTGGCGTGGAGAGATGCTCCTGCGTCAAGAAGGAATGAGACACTCATTTCCTTTGTTCCAACTTCAGAAAATATTATACTGTATGTTTTTACTCTTTATACTGTGTATGGGTACTTATATTTCTTTTGCATGGATTCTGCTTTCGTGAATATAACTCTCTTCTATTTTCCATTATTGAATATTATTACTGTTTTCTGCTCTTAAATTTTACATGATGAATCAAGCACATCGTTGACTCCTCTGTTTTTTGTATCCAAACTTTACAGTGTCTGAGAGAGTCACTATTACTTGCTACATAAATTTCTGAATGGACCGAGGTTACTGTTGTTAAATAAATTCATATACTACATAATATAAGGAGAGTTTGGGCATTTTACAAGGGTGAGATGTTACTTGGTTTTGTCAAACTACACCAAGTATTTTCCATATTACAGTGATTTTAGACCCAATTCCTTTTCTCCTGAAAATAATTTGACTGAGGATTTAGATAGATGAGGTTATGACCCTATTTCTATCGTATACGGTCCTCCAGTAGCACTCTTAGTAAAAATAAAACTTTCCTCTACAACATTAATTCCTCCTGTTTATAAATAAGTCGTTATCTATGTTTTCCATTACAGGTTTCACTAGGCCCAATCATTTTTTTTAGGGAATAAATAATACATGCAATAACATATATTTTTCATTAATTCTATACCAAATCCAAATTTTATGAAGGTTATGGTCAATTCTTCGAAGATTATCTAATGTTTATGTTTTGAATTGGTCTATACAGATACAAGTTTTAATGATGGGTTTCTTTGTTTTTTTTTAGGAAACCCATCAGAATTGTACAATCAACCTTTTGAACGCGCCCACTATGTTCCATCTTATTCACCTTACACCGAACGATGCAGGTATTAAATTTTGAAAAAAATTAAAAGAAAAGTAATACTACCCCTTTAATTCTTCTATACAAGTAATGGTTTTATCGAGTATTTACTGGTTGTGTTTATCCACAAGAAGGAATAATACTAGAATCATGATCACTACAGGACTTCAAGATAAGTTTTATGATCTTCTTTGCTAATTCTTTATTTTATAAAGTTTTGATAAAACTTTTCCATACTAAGATTCTTATCCATGCATTGCAGGTTGGAAGAATTTCATTGTCGTGAAGGTCACAATTCAACAAGTGAAAGGTATTCAGGTTCCAATCTTGGATTTTTGCATGTGAAGTTGTAGACTTGGACTCTCTTCTCTTTACCCTTTAGAAGATGATTCTCTTATCTAGATAGGGATTTGGATTTAATCCTTCACTATTGAAAAATTCTAATATGGATACATAAACTATATTATATTTATGTAGAGATAGTTCAAAACTACTAACATAACTGACAATATTTTCTTTTGAACTAAACAAAGTTATCTTTTTCCCATTGTATTTCTGTAGCTTCATTATATATACATACAATTTTCACTTATCATTGTTTAGTTCTGCAACTTTTAAAGTATGCTCATGATCTACAATATGTATACATATTTGTGTTAAATATAATGTAACCTCAACAGGCTGACTGTACATTGCCAGCTGTCCTGGCCAACTGTACTTTCTATTCTTGTTTTGCTTGAGTCTATTTAGCTCAGCTATTTCCCTTTGCATAGCACTTACATCTTCATGTACTCATTTTGTACTCTTCTTCTTATATTCTAATATACTGTTTTCTGTTCTATTCTTTCTCTCTGCATTTCTTGCTTCACAATTTATCATGGTATCAGAGCTTCAGCAGTAAGCCTCTTCACACAGGCTGGAGAGCAACACGATCCTCAAACAACGCAGAGCTTACACAGATCTTGATAGCATTCGACACAGACTTTTCACAAGGCTTGGAGAGCTGTCCATCATACTCTCGAAAGATCCTCACAGGAAACTTCCACGAGGAAGCAGACCGTCATACGCTCAAAAGATCAGTGTAAGAAGCTCACGCGAGGTCGCAGAGCGTACTACGCTCGAAAGTTTCAAGGAGTAGAAACACAAGAAGGAAGCAGATACTGAGAAGGAAGAAATAGTAAAGATTCTTATTCAATTTTCAAAGAATTATCAAAGATTCATGAAGAAGAGCAGCAGGAGGCTGGAACTCTTGAAGAATTCAAAGCATTTGTTCAAATTCGTGAAAGATAGTTGCAGAAAGAAGAAGCATTTAAAGCATTTCGGAAATCACTCAAATCTGTCAAAAATTGCAGCAGAGAACAAAGAACTCGCGAAATTCTTTCAAATCTTTGAAAGATTCACGAATTTTTCTTCCATGGAAGAAAATCCTTGCAAAGGCAGTAAAGAACGCGTCTCAGGTTCAAAGAAAAACTGTCGCGGCCGTAAGATTCATCCTGCGAACAGATCCAAGGAATAAATCCAGTTCAGAAGGGACGAAGAGAGCGTGGAAAAGGCGAAATAATTTTAGCCGTTAGATCTTGCGTAGAGGACCGACAGTCGTTGGATCAACGAGAAAGCGCACGAGGTTTAGTCCTCCGGAGCGCACAGGAGAAATTTCATCTTGTGAAGTCGCGAAATCCAAAAATCATCTGGACTGTCCATCAAGAGACATGTGGTGAGATCTCGGCATTTTGCTGACTCGCAAGGTGTAAAGGTCAGAAGACAGCCGTGAGAATTCGCGAATTGCGAAATCATGAGTTATTCAGGACCATTGGATCGAGATAGATCGTGAGCCGTTGATCTGATCCGATCACAAAATTGGGGATCAGGAGTTGGACGAGCGAAGGAGACTGCTCTCCAAAACCCTGATACGCGAAATCCCTACATCACATATCACGAAATCCCGAGAGGATTGTGAGCCGTCCATCTCAGAGGACAAGTGGTAGCAGATCCAAGTGCCATCATTTTGACATTTCAGAGTTCGGGATATCGAAGGTCTTGTTGACGAAAGGTCGCGACACTCCACAGTGAAAGTCCCGAAATCCCAAAAAGATCACAGCCCTCCATTCGTTCAGACACGTGGCGGAGATCGAGGAAACCATCAGCATCTCGGCTACCTGGGTTTCAACTTGACAAAGGATTTGGAGTTGCAAGTCACAAGATCACGAAATGACGAGGACCGTCTATCTTAAGGGGATGCGTTGCAACAATCTAGGCCTTCGGGGAAAGTCCCGAAAGGAAAGGGCCATCGAAATTTCGGAGATCAGGCGATCGAGAAGCCAAAGGTTCTCGACATCGGGAAACAGGAAGTCCCGAAACCTGAAATCGCAAACTCAAGAGTTGCGAAATACCGATACGCAAATGTCCGAAATAATCTGAGTCATTGATCTCAAATCAATGCGGATCATTGATCCTTGAAGCCAATTCGGCATCTCAGTAAATCGAAGATCGGGGAATCGAGGAGTCAGCAGAGCTCGCTAACAGGGTTCGCAAAGTCGCGAAACCGAGAATCCTGAAATCCCGAAAGGATTTGGACTGTCAGATCACAGGATGATCTGGACCGTTGAAATTGTCCAAAGGTGGAATTTTGGCATTTCGCATACCGGGAGTCCGAAGGACCCAGGATCGTCGTAGCAAAACCACCGAAGTCCCGAAATGCGAAATCCCGAAAAGGCGTTTGCATAAGCGCCAGGATACTTCATATTTCAGCGATTTGAGGGACAGAGAACTAGCAAAGGCATCGCTATTCTCTGATTCATGAAAAGCCAACAACGCTTTAACCTTTAGGCGTGTGGTCACATTGTTTGGAGACAAAGGGCCTATCTAAGGTCGTTAAGCCCTCTTCAGTGTTTCGACGATTGTAGGTTGGAGTGACAAGAGATCGGAGGAATCATATAACGAAGTCCCGAAGATAGAATCGCGAAGCCAAAAATCGCGAAGTCGAAACTTGCAAAATATCGAATCGCAGAGTTCCGAAGCCACTGCAAATTACACGCAGGAGACAAGTAAGTAAGAATTTTTTTTTCTGTTTTGCTGAATTCTTTAAAAGATGGCGACGTCTAGCAATTTAGGACCAACTCAGGGTCTGATTCTTCTTGGAAAGAACTATGAGTTCGGGTCTCTTCGGATGAGATCCTTCTTGCAAGCACAAGAGTGCTGGGATCTAGTGGATCATGGATATGTGGAACCAGATCCAACAGACCTGTCCGCCATGACTAATCAACAGAAAATTGCTCAAGCAATGCAGAGAAACAGAGAAAATAAAGCTAAATTTTGGATTCAAAATTTTGTGGATGACTCGATTTTCTAAAAAATCACAGGCGCTGGTACTTCAAAACAGGCCTGGGAGATCCTTAAATCTTCCTACCAAGGAAATGACAGGGTCAAAACAATTAAACTGCAGACCTTGAGAACACAATTCGAGACTCTAAGGATGATAGAGTCCAAAAATGTGGATCAGTTCATGACCAGAGTCATGGGCATCATGAACCAAATTAGACTGACTGGTGAAACCATCACTGATCAACGAATTGTTGAGAAAATCCTCAGAAGTTTACCAAAGAAATTTGAAATGGTTGTAACAACAATCCTTGAATCCAAGGATCTGTCAAGTTTTTCAACAGATGAATTAATTGGTTCTCTGGTGACACATGAGACCAGACTGCATCTCATAGATGAGTCAATCTCCAATGCTTTCAAAACTCAATTCTCCTTCAGCAAAGGGAGAGGCAGAGGAAGAAGCAAAGGTCACCAAGGAAGAGGGAGCAATCAAAGTAACTCTCACTCTAGTGGAGGTAATAGACAACAGTATCTGAATCAAAATTTCCAAGGTCAAAGACAACAACAACAAAATCAACATTAGAATTTCCAGCCTCAAAGAGGCAGAGGGAGAAGATCAAATGAGAAATCAAGCATACAATGCTATTACTG
>ML780940.1:184963-214424 GCA_009831015.1 Picea engelmannii
TAAACTCAATGAAAAAGGGCAGATTGAAAAACACAAGGCAAGACTTGTTGCCAAAGGATTCTCACAACAACCTGGTACTGATTATGGTGAAACTTTTGCTCCAGTAGCAAGATTAGACACTGTAAGGACTCTATTGGCCATAAAAACCCAACACAAATGGCAAGTATACCAGATGGATGTCAAGTCAACATTCCTGAATGGTTTTTTAGAAGAAGAAGTTTATGTCGATCAACCACCTAGATTTGAAGTCCAAGAGCAGTCAACCAAAGTATATCGGTTGAAGAAAGCCTTGTATGGCTTAAGGCAAGCTCCAAGAGTTTGGTACAACAAAATTGACACTTACCTGATCCAAAGTGGTTTCAACAGAAGTCAAAATGAGCCAACTCTTTACACCAAAACAGATCAGCACAGTAAAATTTTGATTGTATGTTTATATGTTGATGACATGATCTATACTGGAAATCTTGAGTTAACAAATTTTAAACATGCCATGCAATCTGAGTTTGAGATGACAGATCTTGGCATAATGAAATATTTTTTAGGGATTGAGGTTGATCAATCAACCAAAGGCATTTTTGTCTGTAAGAAAAAGTATGCAGCAGACATCATCAAAAGATTCTGCATGGAAGAATGCAATCCAGCAGAAACCCCTATACCCCTAGGCACAAAATTAAGCAAGAAATATGAAGGCCCTACAGTGGACTCTACTCTATACAAAAGTTTGGTCGGCAGTTTGTTGTATCTTACAACAACTAGGCCTGACATCATGTATGCAACCAACCTTGTTTCTAGATTCATGGAATCCCCCAAAGATTCTCATTGGAAAATGGCGAAACGAATTCTGAGATATGTTGCAGGAACTCTCAATTTTGGCTTATGGTACACTAAATATGACAGTAATCAACTTTCTGGTTACACAGACAGTGATTTTGCAGGCAGCCTAGATGACAGGAAAAGCACATCTGGACATGTTTTTCAACTGGGCACGAACCTGATCTCATGGGTATCAAAGAAGCAGCCAATACTTTCAATATCTTCTGCAGAGGAAGAGTATGTTGCTGCTACCTCAGCTTCTTGTCAAGCTATGTGGCTGAGAAGAATATTGAAAGATATGTCACATATAGAAAAAGGATCCAACTCCTATTTTCTGTGACAATACTTCAACAATTGTTCTATCCAAAAATCATGTGTTTCACAAGAAAAGCAAACACATTGACACTCGTTTTCATTTCATACGTGAGCTAGTCAATAATGGTGATATTGCACTACAATTCTGTGGTTCTCGAGATCAACTTGCTGACATCTTTACAAAGCCACTGGGAAAATCGATTTTTGATTTTCAAAGACAACACTTAGGCATAATCAATGCTGATGCTTGTAACTGTTGAGTTTAAGAGGGAGTGTTAAATATAATGTAACCTCAACAGGCTAACTGTACACTGCCAGCTGTCCTGGCCAGATGTACTTTCTATTCTTGTTTTGCTTGAGCCTATTTAGCTCAACTATTTCCCTTTGCATAGCACTTACTTCTTCATGATCTTCTTCATGTACTCGTTTTGTACTCTTCTTCTTATATTCTAATATACTGTTTTCTGTTCTATTCTTTCTCTCTTCATTTCTTGCTTCACGATTTATCAATTTGTTCAAGCTTGTTTCACACATCTCTATAAAGTCAAAATATTCATTTCCTCTTTCAATGCACCAATTTTTCCAGACATTCCTTGGCTGTAAGATATATAGAAAAACTATAGTACCATTGCATGGAAGTTCTTCTAAAGTTTAAAATTCCCTTTTTCATGATTCATAATTTTTTTTGCATAACTCCATATTATTAACCATGAAACTAACCATTCAACATATGTAGTATGCATGCATCTACATAAATCTAATTCTATAGCTAATATGTAAATCAACTATCCAACATAAGTGAGAAATAGTCAATAAATATAAATATATGTAACAATTAATATGGAAACAAATGGAACATCCATGTTCCACCCAACCATAGACACCAAGATTACTTGTCTTGATCACCCCCTAGCCTAACCATGACTCCATAAGGGAAAACTAAGCTTCACTCAGCCATTGTATTTTTGTACAATTCAAAAAATCATTTGCCTAACACCACTTGTGCTCACACAACACATATTCATTTCCACACCATACTAAGCAATGTCCCGCCTCCCACATATGTTGTATATATTCCATTTCTCTTTGCCTAGGATTTTTTTCCATCCATTTCCCTCCTTGGAAATTCACATCTTTACAAATCCCTTATTTTTAGGGGCTTCCAGTTACAGAACTCCATTTCTAACACTTCTAAAAATCAGCTCTGAGTTAACTCAAACATGTTCCCCACTCATGGAGTCATAGTCAACTACTTTTTAATCTGGTTGTTCCACTTGTTTCCAACATTAAATATATTAAAAATATCTATCTCATACATCTATCCATCAAAAGAGGATAGTTGGCAAGTCAAACTCTTTCTAAACAGTCACAAATATAGTAATTAGATGTCTTAATAATAACTAGTATGAATTTCCATAAATGGGAATTTATTTTTTTCAAAGAAATAACATTAATTTTTTTTTTTTTATTCTTGAGGATGTCACACTTATCTATGGACAACAACTATTAAACATGGTTAACCATTATCAACCATAGTCAACCACAATCAACCATAGTGAAGGTCAATCATAGTGAAGGCCTATAGAAGTTAACCATGATCATGGTAATCCAAGGTCAACCACAATTAACCATGGTCATGGTAGACCAATGCCAACCATAATTATCCATGGCCATGGTGAACCATTATTGACCATGTCAACCAAAGTCAACCTTTCCTTCCCAAAGTCAACCAAGGTCTACCAAAGTTAACCATGGTCGAGGTCAACTATAAGAAACCATGGTCATTGTCAACCATAGCTAACCATAGTCATTCACAATTACTATATTGATACTTGAATAATGTATTACTAATGTATTAGTAATTTAATAATGTATTTATTAAAGTATTAATACTTTACTAATGTATTATTACTTTAATAATGTATTACTAATTTAATATGTTACATTATACATTAATGTATTAATAATTTAATTTATACATTACATTAATGTAATAATGTATTAGTAATGTATTAATACTTTGATAATTTATTTCTAACATAATTAAGAACAATGTATTACTACTTTATTAATGTTTAAATGTATTAATAGTATTAATAAATACATTATTAATAATGTATTAGTTATGTATTACTTTATTAGTGTATTAATACTTTAGCAATGCATTAATTAATAATGTATTAATGATAAAAGTTACACTATATTTGTCTTTGAACACTCTGCAACATATGTTATGGTTTCAGCTACATAATGTGCATTGGAGACTTGGGACATTGCATAATTTTTGTGCTTTGCATCAAGTGGAATTTTGGAATAATCTCATTAAAAAGAAAAAGATCCACCTTCCTAACGAGCTTATTCTGTTGTGGCCTCAATGGATGGCTAATAATATCGCCATGGTGAGTACGAATAAGTTGTCTCAATATCAATACATACTTTCTAAATACATGTTCAAAAAAATTAAGTCACACTTTATTTGTTCTTGAACAATGTAACATATGTCATGGAATGTGCATTGGAGACATGGGACATCACATAACTATTGTCCTTTGCATCAGGTAGAATTTTGGAGTGCTCTCATTCAAAAATCTCAAGAACCATCTGCACTAGGGAGTAATCTCAAGAACCATCCATAGTAGTATGAAATATCAAATTGTGTGAGATCTTGTTAATAATACATAGATCCATGCAACTTTCTTGACAAATGTAGAAGCAAGTTGATCTTTTTGCTACCTATAAGAATATAGAGGAGAGGATGCCACTAGTTTTTTGTAAGTTGGTAAAGGTTCATAACATGATTCAAACAATGATATGCATATTCATTTGTGGAAGGTGTGGATGTAATTATTGTACCATGTGTAATGTTGAATCCCACTACTTATTGTTGTTATACTCCATACGTAGTGCATGGACATGAGTCTGATTTACCACCTCACTATGGCGATATGTTTATGGGTGGAACTCTATAAAATAGTGTATTTAATTTACAACCAAGAAGATTCCATATATTTTTCCAAAAATAACATTGAAATATGGATATATGGATTTTCTATCCAAGAAAATTGTTATAGGTAAGACAAAACATGTTCATATATATGCTTAAATAAGTTATAGAGTGTTGCTTAGGTAGTGGCAGTTTTTCTGCATGGTATACAAATTACCATTTTAGAAAATTTGCATGCAATCACAAATATGCAATCATGCTGACAAATTTTCAGGGGAAACCAACTGATGAATCCCATGGGTATGGATTCCCATGGTATGGATAACACCCATAGAGGTTGATAAAGTCCAAGTTTGTCGTTTTTTATTGACTAGAAAGAGAGCATTGTTGAATATATTCATGAACTTGTTTTTGCATTGCAGGCCAATAAAAGTAATGCAAGAGTTGTTGTAAGAGATTTTCCTAGCCTAAGAGCACACCTTATATAGGGAAGACTGAGCTTTTATGAGTAATAGAAGCTTGGTATCAGAATCTAGAAGAACATGGAATTGATTAAGCTAATAATTCTCCATCTTTGATAGAGTAATATTAAAAGGATGTTTGATTAATCTTTGTTGGGCACTGTAATGCATTCATTATACTATTGAATGTGGGGTCTAATTTATATTGTCTTCCATTCCTCATAATTTGTAATTACCTTGGAATATTCCTTCTAGGTTTTCATGATTCTGTGTAAAGTATGCTGATGTCTACAGTTTATTAACTCAGATGACGAATTTTTTTAATTTTTCCATGTACATGATAAAAACTAAATAAATTAAAAAACAAATGCAAAATTTTATTATGACTTCCTCTCTGAGTTAAGATGAACTATTCGTAGTTTGCCAAAGCTTGCAGTTTGTGGGATCTATTTCTACTTTATTTTTTCCTTGTAGTTGTGGGAAAATGATACAGTTTCTTGAGGTCTTGGTGGGGATTAACAAATCTAATATTTTGGCTTAGTCACCTAGTTTGAATTTGGAAACTATGAATCTTTTTATGGTGGACTCTTGGTTTTCCGCTTTGACATATATGTTTAGAAAAGTTTGTTTTTTTAACCCTACAATATTTAGGCATACATACAAGATTGCAATATTAAAGTAAAACCAATCTCAAATTTTAATCTTAATTGCTCTAAATATCAAATTGCTCATTGATTCATGATGTTGTGCCTCCATGCCTAAAAAATATAAAAAAATCCATGTTTTCATTAATGAAATGCCAATAAGGATTATTGGAGGTAATATTTACAAAACATAAACCCTAACCCTAATTCCACTCATTGCAACAAGCTCAGTAGGATTCTAATCATTGTTATTTTTATTTGGCCTCATGTTTCAGTCCCATCATAGATCCTACCATGCCATAGTTGTGGAAAAATGCTATAGTTTCCTGAGATCCCCAATGGGGATCAATAATTCTAAGTTTTTGGCTTTGTCCCCTGGTTTGAGTTTGACAACCATGAATATTTTTATGGTGGACTCTTGGTTTGTTTCTTTGTGTATGTTTATAAGAGTCTATTTTTTTAACCCTACAAAATTTAGGTATACATACACGATTGGAATATTAAAGAAAATCTAGTCTAAAAAATGTTAAGCTTAATTCCTCTAAATAACAATATGTTTATTGATTCATGATGTTGTGCCTCCATGCCAAAACATCTAAAAAAATCCGTGTTTGCATTAATGAAATACCATTTTAAGAATTGTTTGAGGTAATATTCACAAAACCAAAACCAAAACCCTAACCCTAATGCCACTCATTGCAACAAGCTAAATGAGATTCTAATCATTGTTATATTTATTTGGCCTTAGGTTTTAGTACCATCAAAGGTCCTACCATGCCTTCCCTTAGCATCGTCGATTGAGTTTTTTTTTTCTAAAAGCTAAAAAGAAAAAATCGTGTAATACTTGAAAAGAGAGGTGAGAAAGCAAAGCTCTTGTAATAAGTGAAAAGAGAGGCAATGTAATGTCCCCATTTTTGGATTCCCCTTCTTTATAGTTGGAGGAAACCTTATGGGTTTATGTGAGCCTGGCCAGAGGGGTAAATGGAGGTTACCAGGGGCTCAGGTGAATTGGAGGGGTTATATGATTTCAAGCCTAGTTAATTCACCTTATTTCATCATTATGATAACTTATGCATAGTTCATTCTTGATTTCGTGGCATTCCAACGATTCCTGTGGTATTATTGAGTATAAATTAATTAAATGCACTCAAGGGGTTATTTGGGCCATATTGTTGGATGAAACACCTTCGTGTAATAGCTTGTTGGAATCATGATGAAAAAGTCTAAAGGTTGGGATGATGAGAAAGGAACTTCTGGCATCCAGGAACGACTTACAAGCCAATTATTCACTTTTTAGAATTAAAAAGGGGTTAATTAATTATTAAAGTGATTTTATTTCATTAAAAAGGGTAAAAGGGTCCAAAAAAGGTCAATGAAAGAAAAAAAGGAGGAATGAGGGGCACCCTCTCTCATTATTCACTTGTTATTTTCTAAAATTGCATTGAGAGAGATCTTGTGGATTTGGTTCTTGGGACGAAAACCCTAGAGAGTTTTGGAGATTAGTTTCAGTGGTGAAACTATCCACCCTAACTAGTCAGTGCATGACCTCTAAATGTTGTGTCCAACTACACGATCTTCTTCGCCTCATCCTGGATACTCTTTGCAGTCCATATCGTGTCACATACAAACAAGTGTTGCTCAGGGTCCTTTGATCCCGCTCCCTGAAAATCATGCATTCTTAGTGTATTATCTATCCCTTCCATTGTACTCGGTGTTGTACTTACCCTTGGTGATGCTGAATGAATATGTTTTTCTAATATTCTTCCACTATTATGACTATTTCTCTGACTTCCTCCACTTACTACATTTTCTCTTGAGCAAGTCTTGATTCTTTCTTCAATTCTTAGTGACGCATATGGGGTCATGGGTTCAACACATATTCTAATTTGAGATGGAATTCCTTCTTCTGCTAAACAATACTAAGGATCTCTTTATTTCCTTTTCCTTTCTCCGTATGGTGTGATATGAAGAATAACGTAGGGGTCACTTTCCTCGAATTCTCTGTGTTGCTCTCCTTTCCTAGCCATAGTCTCCTTCTTACTATACCTAAACCTTTTCCCACATCACAATACTCTAATCTCTCTATCTGAGTCAATATGCTCTCTCAGTATCCTTAGTCCATCCAGTTCTCATTCATCCTTTCTACTCTCAGACCATCCTCGGGTCATCCCCCAGTCCCCCTATGTGCATGAGGGTGCCTAGTTGTCATAATCCATTTTCATGACATTCTTATCGCACAGTAACATTTTTATCCAAGTAGACAATGCGCTCAAGTATCTTTTGCGTGGACCCTTGAAAAAGTATCTCTCTGTGAAACTATAATACTCGGTACAATCTACTGCAAACTCTGTAATATAACCCCCCAATATACTATTCAACCAAAAATATGCTGCGTAAGAAACTGTATTACTTACTGCATTCAACTGCCTGATTACTTCAGGGGTCTAGTTTCTCGGAGCATCATCTCTATATATCCCAATGTTCTCCACTAGCATTTCCAACCATTCAGTCAAAAGTATCGAGAATTCATCAAAGAAAATTTCATGTAGATTTGTGAAAACATACCTTGGTAACCACTGTTCGTCGTTGAGCCGAGGATTTCTATTCTATTCTCTAGGAAAGTCTCGTTGATTCATCTCTAGCCATTCTTTGATTTATTCCTTATTCAGCCTCCAAAATATTCCCCTCAATTACAATTCTCGATCCCAATAATGGAACCATTTGTTGATGTGTAGTGGGAAGACCCGGGGTTAATCATTCAAATACCAACAAAGCCTTTAGACACCGACCCTTTTTGCATCACCTGCAGAGTAAGTGAAGTCTCACCTGAAGCATCTAGAGGGACTGTAGGAACCAAGGTTCTACAGTGATGAGGGGAAGCAGGGCATTCAACCTATCATTTAATCATGTGCACAATTCCTATTACTTAACAATTTAACATTCAACTTATTCTATGCATGATACTCTCCCACTTAACATTCATTTAGTTACTAGATACTTCAATGTGTGGCATTATAACATTATACTTCACCCAACTTGGGGTACGTCCACAACGAATGGATTTATTTATTATTCATTGATAGTTTTCTTACAACTGCACACTGCGCTACAAAATATGCAACAACAACATTACCTAAACCTACCTAGTTGTTCTGTTGTAGTGTGAGCTTTATTCCTCAGTCATACCTCATCTTCTTCATGCATATCTCTTCTTCAATATATTCACATACTTCTTTGCTCTATTCACACACACACCTCTACCCAAAAACCCAATACATATTTATACATCAAAAATATGGTTAATCACGTTACAAAAGTGGACAAAATGTCCCCCAAATCCTAACGGTCTATAACTATTTTCCATCTTTTGTGCGTTGCTCTATCGTGCATCCTTATGTCTCATGCTTTGAATCCTTAAAGTCTTCTCTTGTCACGCGCTCTGGTCCATCTTCTAACTACCTTTTATTCTTTGACTTCTTCTAGAGAAGAACCCAAAACTTAACCAAAATTCCTATCCAATAAGGAGATTAGGGAGACTGGGAAGATACTAGGGAGTTATAATTCCACCTTCTAATTTACTAAGGTGGATTACCCTGATACATTTGATGATTTCACACTTATTTCCTTGTTTAATTTTCTTTACAAAATCACCTCTAAGGTGATAGGTGTTAGACTCTATTGGCAGTCCCACAATATTTTCACCTTTTAAAGTGACAAGTAATAATTTCTGTAGCTCCCTACGCTTTGTCATATAAATATTGCTATTTGAAGGTGAATTTTCGGCTGTAAAAGGGTGTTTCTATTGTTCCTATTTTTTGTTTTCATGCTTCGTTCATGACTGAAAGCATGAATGAAGCATTGAAACTTATAATTGTATTGCAATTGTGTCTAAGGATTATTTCTCTAGAAGGGTAAATGTTATTACAAATCTTTAAAGGAATGTTGTTTTGCTTTGAAGCTTATCTCCTATCAATAAAACAATTGTTTTAAGTTGCTCATGGGCTATGAGATATTTCTTGAGTACTCAAATGATACACCAAGAATTGATTGGCAATAGACTATGGTTTTGTTTCATTTATAATTTTTGGTAAATCATTTTTATTTCGTGGTCATTATGCGTTGGTTCATAAAGCACCTCTTCTCCTAACCTTAGAAAATCAACACCACTCTTTACACAATGATGAGATTCAAACACACCCGGTCCTGTTTTGTACTCTATTTGAGGTGGCAGTTTGAATCGACAGGTTCATCATTCCAAGTTAAAGTCTTGGGTTTCGTCCTGTACTCTTGGCATTCATTGCACAAAACGCCCAATTTTCGTGTTTTGAAACCCCCTATGCTCTCATTTTGGTCGCTCTAGGGTATTGATGAGTATTATTCCTTTGGTTTTTTCTCTGGTTTCCTCTGTTTTTGAAACCTTTAATACTCACAGTGAACTCTGTCTGCCTTCGTGATTTCTTGTCCGAACCCTTATGGCCCCTGTCGTCCGTGTCAAACCAAATGGCTCCCAAACCTTGCTTTTGTATGACGATGTGAGTGATGACCTCAAGAGTTAGGGTTGGGTTGAGTTTCTCAAGAAATTCCAAGGTTACAACTTGCAAGCAACCCAGGATTTCTCCCTCTCTTTCGATGGATGCCGAGCCAAAGTGGGTGATGTTCAATTGGAAATCATTGAGGAATTTTTGAGTGAGGCAACGAGCCTTCCCCTTACCAGGAAAAAATGGTTTAAGAATTCCAAGTTGGAGGAGGTGCCATGGAGTCGGTTCGTTACCTCTCGGAAGATCCAGTGCTGTGACAAAGGTATGCCAATTTCTCTGTTGAAAGATATATGACATGAGTTACTAGTTGTGTTAAGGCAATTTGTTACTTGTGAAGGATGCTACAAGCTTGTTTTCCTTTACCACATAAGACTGTTAATGCACTTCATCAGTTTTCAGTTAAACATGTCATTTTATTTATTGAGGAGTTTATATAAAATGGCTAAGAGATATAAAAGGAAGAGTTTGAATTCCAATTTATTCCACCATGGGTTAATTAGGTTGTTGTTAGCCCATCATTTGAAACTACAGGGCAACGATTGGTATACTTTCCTAACTCACAACAACTTCGTTACATCAAATCCTGTAGAGATGCCTATGGTTGATAAGCCTATCCTGGAAAATCCCCCTGTTACTTCTAGTGACAGACCAGTTCTCTTATGCAAAGAACCCTGTGATGAGGTTGCACTCGATGAGCCTATGTTCAAACAACAAGATGCTAACCTTAGAGTCATTAAATATCCTAAGCATGAGCAATATGTTTGCCCCAACACCATTGTAAAGAACGTAAATAATCACTCACACAAACTCTCAAAGAATAATCCAGACATAGGGTTTAATAACAAAAGAGTTGGGAGATTAATCTCGAGGAGTTTATGCAATAAAAAGAAATCTCATGTGAGCTTGATCAAAGCGATCGAGGTCCATGAGAGCTCCGATTTCGAGATCGAAAAGTTATTGGCAAGGGAAGACCCAAATTACCATAAACCGGATCTCAGTCAGACATACAATTTTGTAGATAATCTGCCACCATGCCTAAAACATGATGAATATTTTCCAAGGATCAAACTCAGTCAAAAAACCACAGTGGACAGTGGTAGCGTTTTGACACACAATCATGTGTTTCCTCAACCAACTATTCCAGATCCATGATGTGAAGTGTGTTTGCATTGGATAGGCAAATATTACACAGATGTCCCCTTCCTTCAAGCAAAGATCAAAACCCTCGCAGCTCGGATTGACTCATTAACAAGTGAAAAACACGAACTCAATATCAGTGCACAAAGGCAAGGAAAACGCTTGAAAAGAACTGGAAATGTCATAACAAAAAATGTTGAGTGTGTCAAAGAAGTGATCAACTCTGAAGTTTTATGAGTTGAATTTAGTATTCAGTTGAAAGGTAAAGATTGGTTTTTATCTTAGTTGTGATTTTATTGATTTTGTTTTTTATTAATATGGTTTGAATTAGATTTCGATTGTTTAAAATAAGACTAGCTACATAATCAACAGATTATGTAGCCAGTCAACTCTCATAATTTTTTTTGGAAAATATTAGTTGAATAAATGCCTAATTTCTTCATTTCTTTTTCTTTCAGGATATCATGTATCTTGTGGTGATCTCAAAAGATGGAGTATTTCTGGGCTTAGTTAATTAGCCATTTCTTTTGGCTCATTTTGTAAAACAGAAACAAACCTTTTATAATTTTGGCAGATACAGTTTGATATTGAGTGGTTTTATCACCCTCTATTTTTGTAACTAGTAAATCATCTTGGGATTTGATCCTATCTTAAAACATAGGATAATAAGTTTTCCCGAACTCTTTAAATACACAATGTTTTGTAATAGAAGACATCTTGGCCTGGGGTTGAAGGTGGAAGATTAATTCATAAACTTGAATGGAACATAAATTTGCATTTCAACTTTATCTTCCTGTAAATGGTGTTTTCATTTATAGTTTGTTTATCTTGATAAATTGATAGTTTTTGATAGCTTTAGACATCATAATATGTTATGTTTTTGGGATAATTCCTTTTAAAATATTGTCCATATTTGATGCTTCAGATATTAAACAGAGTGATCATTTATTCAACTCAAATGACGTGATTTCTCTTTAATTTTTAGTTGAATGATTAAATGCACATTGTTACAATTAGATTTATCTCAAATGTGATTGCTTGCAATCATAAGATCACAACAAATATTTGTATCATTCATTCTGTTATTAAAACTCAACTTCCAACACATTGTTCTGCATTTATTCAGAACAGTTTTAAGGTTCATTGTAGGTTTCCCTCTTGGACAAGGTAGTTGGATGTCCTCTAATCGTACAGATGTTTGGATGCATATCGTTAACTCACTAACAGGTTAGCTCATTTATGTTTTTCTTTCATTTATTCATCATTGAAACTCAAATATATGGTTTGGCTTTTGATCATCCACATATTTCTGTTTCATAGTATTTTTGTTATTAGTTTAGATTAATAAAGGTAAAACGAAAAAATATCTTATGTGCTTTCTTTATCTGCTTTTTTCAAAGCAGTCATTTTTCACATTGAGTTTTGTAAGTCTAGATTAAAACTTGCAATGTGTATATCATATACATAAATAAGATAATTAAATTTGCTATTTAATAGATCTACAATAGTTACGTCATACTTATGTACATATATGTATATATATATATATATATATATATAGTAATTAGTAATTAGTTAGTTATTTCATTCTTTTATTTGTTTCTTTAGGACTTTTAGGTTGGCTAACAGAGCCATTAAACCCGTCAGAACAAGTTATACCAAATGGCTTGGGTTATTTAGACAACCCCGAACTAGACTTGTTCTTCCAGTTGATGGACGGTCATTTTCGTCCATCAACAAATGGCACTAGAAGGAGGGCCTGAATACAATTGATGGCACGTGGAAGTTGCAAGACTCCTCCCCCACACACTCACTCCCCTATAGTAACAAGGAGTCATTCTGACAACAAACTTACCTCTCAAACAACAACTACCTCAAACGAAAATCCCCAGATTCTTGTTGAGCTAGTAACACCAAACCCTCAAGGGTCCAACGTACAAGAAATTGTTCGTCAGTCACTTTTAAGGACACACAGTGCTTCGGCTTGTATCAGACAACCTAGTTGGCCAATGAATCAACCTCTAGATTTCTCTGATATCAGATAGCAACTTGAAGGCACTGATCTGCTTTTAAATCCCACAGATCCTAACCATACCCCTACTCTTGGAGTCAAAGGATTTGCTATTCCACCTTCACCACCTCATTCATCTCCTTCCTCTTCAGAAGGAGAATATTATGATGAAGGAAGTGTGTCATATGAACCATCTCAGCCTTCAACACCACCTACACCCATGGAAAATCAAAACAATCCTGCCAGACCATGGCTCGACCAAGATGTTGTGGCCATACCTGGACCCCATCACCCTTTATCAAAACACCCGGAGAAATGGTTACCTAAGTTCGATCCTGATTCTAAACAAATCGCTGAAGATCACATACAAAAATTCATGCTAGCCATTAGACTCCAAAGTGTAGAACATGAAGATGTAGTATGTAAAATTTTTCCTTACATGTTTGAGGGCAATGCCTTTACATGGTATTTCGCCCAACAACCTCACACCATTGTATCTTGGGACAAATTCGAGTCCTATTTCCTAGATAAGTTCGGAGATGATAAATCTCCTGAAGTCTTAGTCATGGAACTCTCCAACTTAAAGATGAACCCTAAGGAGAAAGTAAAAGATTTTAACCAAAGGTTCCTCACGTTAAAAAATCGAATCCCCATTGATTCGATGCCTACGGAAAACCTCATTGTGGCATATTACACCAAAGCTCTACACCATAATGTAGCAATTTGGGTTAAACGGTCTAATAAGTCAATGTTACTGGAAGCCTTCGAGGAGGCAAGCCATATTGAAAAATATGTTTTGAGCTTGAAAGATAATCTTAGTAATGAGGTTGAAATAACCCCATCTTCTAAGAAGGAAATAGAAATTATTCCTAGATCTCTCCAAACCAAAACTCAATCAGAAACCTCAGATTTGGAAAGTTTACAAAAGGTCGTCCATAAATTATCAAATCAAGTCGTAGAATTTAAGAGATCAACTGAAGAAGCATCTTCAAGCAAAGGAAGTTACAAACCTCCTTTTAGAAATTTTTTTCCCTCAAACCGACCAAACCCAACCCCTAAGGGTTTGAATTTTGAAAGCTTACAATACGTAATATAGACTATCCTTGAAGCACATGATAACTTAGTCCCCCCTGAGGATTCTGAAGATGTGGTTGAAGAGGAAACAGTCGAAGAAGAGGAATCGTCTCCCAATGTCTTCGAGCATTTTTCTGACAGTATTTTTCAAGCCAATTTTGAAACTGTCCATCCTTACAACACTAGAAGCAAAACTCAAAGTAAAATCTCTTCCAAAATAAGTACTAATGTTCCTCAGAAACAATTTAAACAAACTGAAACAAAACATAATTTAGCAGCCCCAAGTTTAGAATATGATTTGATTGAAGACCTAAAGAAACTTAGAGCTAATATTTCTGTTTACGAACTTTTGAAGTTTCCTTTTCTTCTGTAGAAAATGCTTCAGAACATTGCAGAAAACAGTAAAAACAACAATCTGAATAGAAAGAAAATTGCAGAAATCAGTCCTAAAACAGCTCAAAAGGTCCCTGCTAAAACAACACCTGAACCCTCAGATAAAAGGGAACTCACTGAAAAAACTGTATCAAATGTAGATAAAGTAATTTCAGGGTCAGCGACTAAAAATCAACAGAATTCTAATGTTAATACTCGCAAGAATGTCCCACCTTTTTTATTAACTTTTGAAATTTTCAATAGAAATGTACATAATTGCATGGTATATTCTGGCACATCATCAAATGTGATGCCTTTGTCTGTTTGCCAAAAAATCAATGTTGAAGTTCAACCTTCTAGTCTTAAAATCATTTAGCTCGATCGAACGAATGTTAAGGTAATTGGTGAACTAAAGAATGTACTCATTAGGCTATCCTCTAATCCTAAGGTTCACCAAATTATTGATATCATTGTTGTTGACATCCCTGAAGTGTACGGTTTATTCTTAAGCAGGGATTGGTCCGAACAACTACATGGATACTTTGTGATAGACTGGTCTCATTTGTGGCTACCAGAGAATGGAAAGCCAAACAAAATTAGGATTAATCGTGAGCATTACCTCAAGCACACCATGAGGGATTTGAATGACGCTAATGAACCATTTACTGCTTCCACTAATTCACTCGAAATGCAGGGAATGAACACCTTTTTTGGTAACTTCATGGCTGAAACCTCTGCCATCACTGATCCAGAACAACAGTTGGAGCTCATGACATGCACACAGTCAGGAGCTTTACCAAATGTGCCAAACACTACCGAAGAAGCTCACATATGGTCTCTCTACTTCGATGGATCCAAATCTAAAGAAGGAGCTGGTGCGGGATGTGTACTCATCGACCTGGCATGTAATAAAACTTGGATCGCCTATCGATTAGAGTTTGAATGTACAAACAACACCGCTGAATACGAGGCACTTTTGCAAGGACTCAAGAAAGCAGTAGATATGAACGTACAAAACTTAATGGTATTCGATGATTCAAAAATTGTGGTCAGACAAGTAAGAAACTCCATACATTTCCTATCACCACACCTAAAAAGTTATCAAGCCGAGGTATGGAATCTAATGCACAAGTTTTCCGCATTTAACGTCAATTCCATTCCGATATTAAACAATTCTGAGGCCGATTTATTAGCTAACGTTGCTTCCAAACTTTTGCCTGCAAAAGGTCTTTCTCCAAATGCATTTTCAATTGAGTTATTGTTCAGACCATCAGTCCCAGACAACGTCACTAACTAGAGAGTGTTTGATGATGATCAACCGATCATCAGTTTTTTGCACATGGAGGACACCTTCCAAGGTGTGGTTATTGATGAAGGCCCCCACAATGAAGATCTCCGCAATTTTACGGTAATATTAGACCCGAGGTCTCTCGAATCAACATCGGATCTGGTAAATTCTATCCCTAAATCCGTGGTAAGACTAGAAAGTTTTATGATTTGCATGATAAATTCAGAAAATCGGTAAATTGTAAAACAAACAGTTCTTCCTTGACTCATGAAAAGGTAAATATAGGGACTAAAGATAATCCACAATATATTAATCTGGGAATGGGATGTTTTGAGCAAGAGCGATCCGCTTTTATAAAACTGTTTAGAGAATTCAAGGATGTCTTTGCTTGGACATACGATGATTTAAAAACTTTTGACCCTAACATAATGCAATGCATCATCCCTATGAAACCCCAGACTCAACCTTTTCAGTAGAAGCTGAGAAAGATGCACCCTAAGCTGGAACCAACAGTCAAGAAAGAACTAAACAAACTATTGAATGCAAAGATAATCGTCCCATTAAGACACACACAATGGGTGTCTAATCTTGTTCCTGTAAGGAAGAAAAGTGGCGAAATTCGACTCTGTGTCGATTTTCAGAACTTGAATCGAGCGTTTGACAAAGACAATTATCCTGTTCCTCCAATGGAACAAATTCTTCAGCAGGTATCTGGTTTTGAAAGACTATCACTGCTAGACAGTTTTTTGGGATACAACCAGGTCCTCATGTCTCCCCCAGACTAGTTAAAAACTACTTTTTGTACCCCATGGGGTACTTACACCTACAGGAAAATGCCTTTTGGGATTATAAATGTCGGGGCCACTTTTCAGAGAGCAATGGATATTTCTTTTCATGGTCTCATCAATCAATCCGTAGTAGTCTATCTTGACGACGTTACTGTTTTCTCCAAAAACAAGAAATATCACTTGTCTCACCTTAGGTATGTCCTACAACGATGTCGCAAGTACTACATATCTCTCAACCCTAAGAAGTATATTTTTGCAGTGGAACAAGACAAACTTCTTGGATTCATAGTATCCAGTGATGGGATGATCATCGATCCTGAAAGAACTCAAGCCATTGCCAAAGTCCCTCCCCCCTCCTCCAAAAAATCTATGCAATCGTTTTTAGGCCAGATCAATTTTGTCAGAAGGTTTGTCTCAATTTTTTTAGAAATGGTAAGGCCATTGCAAAACTTAATTAAAAAAGGATGTTCAGTATCATTGGGGACCACAGGAAAATCAAACTTTTGATTCCATCAAAAAATCCATAGTAGAGGCTCCTTCCTTAATGAGTCTTGTTTTTTCACAAGATTTTACTCTATATACGTTCGCCTCTGATCGATCTTATGCCGCTGTATTGACCCAAAAGAACATTGAAAGCAATGAAATCCCCATTTCCTTTATGAGCTCAGCCTTCAAGGGAGCAGAGCTTAATTATCCAACTGTAGATCAACATGCTTATATAGTTTTTAAAGCAGTAAAACATTTTCGATCGTATCTACTGAAATCCAGAACTAAAGTCACTGTGCCTTATCCTGGTGTCAGAAACTTGTTAGTACAAAAGGAATTGGGAGAAAAATGGGGAAACTGGATGACATCGTTACAAGAGTATGACCTCAAAATTACCCCTGCACAAATTGTCCGAGGTCAAGGTCTATGCAAACTAGTGGCTGATTCAGTTGAAGAGCAACAGAGTAAAATTAATGTCTTAGCTGTACATCAACATAGTCAAAATAAAATCTGATGTACACAAGTTGTTGCTAATTCTTGGTTTGATGACATTAAGTTTTATCTAACACATGGTTCTGCTCCTCGCCATCTCGATCCAAAAAAGAGGAGAGCATTAATACTAAAATATTCACCTTTTCATCTGGTAAATGACATATTATTTCGTAAAATTTTTGATAACGTCCTTATGCGTTGTTTGGAAAGAGATGAAGCAGATAAAGTGTTATCTGAACTGGAAGAAGGAGAAGCTAGTGGGCACTTCGATGGAGACACTACTGCTCAATAAGTATTAAGAGATGGGTACTATTGGCCCATGTTATTCAAAGATTCCCATGCATTATGTCGTAAATGCATAATCTGCCAAAAGGCTTCTGGATGAGTACAACATGCAACATTCCCTTTGCAACCTGTTTTGGTAGATTCTCCTTTTCAATAGTGGGGTCTTGACATTATAGGGCCAATTAACCCCACTTCCTCACAACAACATAAATACATCATTACAACAATGGATTATTTTACCAGATGGTCCGAGGCTGCACCATTAAAAGTGGTAAACACTAGTCAGGTAATATCTTTCCTTAATTCAATCATCATTACTTGATTCAGTATTCCTGAGTGTTTGGTCTTCGATAATGCTTCCTATTTTTTGTCCCTCGATATGAGTGCTTTTTCTTTAGAAAAAGGGATAAAACTAAAATATTCTTTCAGCTATTACCCTCGAGGAAACGACTTAGCAGAATCAACAAACAAAAACCTGATCAAAATCATCAAGAGGACAATTTTCGAAAACCACAAAAACTGGCACAACGCGCTTTTTAATGCACTTTGGGATGATAAGGTGACTCTGAAAACCGTTGTTCATAATTCTCCTTTCTTTATTGTCTACGAAAGAGAAGCAATTCTCCCTCCTCATGTTCTGCTTCCCTCTCTACAATTATCACAGAAAGTTCAGGAAGAGGATTGTCCTCCTCTTGAAAGTTGAATTAATTCCTTGCTAAAATTAGAGGAAGTAAGAGCACAAGCAAAAGAAAGATTGGATCAACATCAACATATTGTTACAAGATGGTTCTATTCAAATTCTTCCTCAGATAGGAACTTCTAGGTAGGAGATCTAGTTCTCAAATGGAATAAACCTCATGAGGGAAAAGGGGAACATACCAAGTTTCAAAACCCGTGGCTAGGACCCTTCTTAATCACTGAAAAACTAGGTTCCGACTCTTTCCACCTACAGAATTTAGAGGGACAGCCAGACACCTTCCCGGTGAATGGGCAAGCTCTCAAAAGGTGTTTTTCATGACAAGTCCCAGATCCACCTTTTGTACATATTTTTCTGTTTTTATTTATTTTTATTTTTCAGCTTTTGGTTATTTTCATTTTGTTTGTTTTCGCTGCTTTTTGGTTAAATTTATGTCTGTGTTGCCTTCTAGTTCGTGGAAGGGAGTTATAATGCATCATTATGAAGAAACTGTTAAGGTCCTCTCAAGAGCATCGATGCTGTGAATTGCTGAAACACAAACTAGCTAAAGAAATTTTCTGTCTATAACAGATTTCCTGGTCTCACGTTATAATCATGAGCATGCACGATCATCTTTAAAGCTTTTTACGCTGTCCCATCTTTTAAAGAAAGCGACTCAAGTATGCCTTCCTGTCCTTGAAAAATTGGTTTCATCTAGTAACTAAATTCATATCATAATGAAGGGAATGACTAAAAATAACAAGTGTTCTAAAGACTGGAATTTTCAGCACCACCCCGCTCTTTCGAATATTTTTAAAATTTATATCAAATTGTAAAAAATTTCTCAAGAGTCGTGGGAAGTGTTTGTAAACCTGCCGAGATACTGAACATGTCTGCTGGTAGCGGGTAAATTCATGCATGATTCCAAGACAACTTCGTTGGGGTACTGAATAGGCCCACTGGCAGCGAAACAATGTTAGGTTAAAGAAAATTCTCAGGTATAAATTTTGATATTGGTCATAAGCATCCTTCATTTTGAATTGAAATTTCTTGGACAGGGTAGAGGCGTTAGAGTGGGTTAATTGACATCCCTGCCGAGGCTATGGATGCCTGCTGGCAGCAGTGGCCCTGTCAACAGTATCAAAGCCATTGACTTGAACATCATTGCTCTCATTTTTAAAATTTGTCACCAGTTTTCATTTAAACAGGAAGATATTTGAAGCTGGACTGTGTAATGATTGTTGGGATGCTTGATATCCTTCAACTGTTTTTTAATCTGTAATCATTTTAAGCAGTCCTAACATGAACCCATCGGTGATACAGAGATAACTGCTTCTCCCAGTAATTCGCCATTGTTGGAAGCCCCACAATATTTTCACCTTTTAAAGAGTCAAGTAATAATTTCTATAATTGCCTACGCTTTGTCATATAAATATTTCTATTTGAAGGTGAATTTTCGGCTGTAAAAGGGTGCTTCTATTGTTCCTATTTTTCGTTTTCATGCTTCGTTCATGACTGAAATCATGAATGAAGCATTGAAACTTATAATTGTATTGCAATTGTCTAAGGATTATTTCTCTAGAAGGGTAAATGTTATTACAAATCTTTAAAGGAATGTTGTTTTGCTTTGAAGCTTATCTCCTATCAATAAAACAATTGTTTTAAGTTGCTCATGGGTTATGAGATATTTCTTGAGTACTCAAATGATACACCAAGAATTGATTGGCAATAGACTATGGTTTTGTTTCATTTATAATTTTTGGTAAATCATTTTTATTTCGTGGTCATTATGCGTTGGTTCATAAAGCACCTCTTCTCCTAACCTTAGAAAATCAACACCACTCTTTACACAATGATGAGATTCAAACACACCCGGTCCTGTTTTGTACTCTATTTGAGGTGGCAGTTTGAATCGACAGGTTCATCATTCCAAGTTAAAGTCTTGGGTTTCGTCCTGTACTCTTGGCATTCATTGCACAAAACGCCCAATTTTCGTGTTTTGAAACCCCCTATGCTCTCATTTTGGTCGCTCTAGGGTATTGATGAGTATTATTCCTTTGGTTTTTTCTCTGGTTTCCTCTGTTTTTGAAACCTTTAATACTCACAGTGAACTCTGTCTGCCTTCGTGATTTCTTGTCCGAACCCTTATGGCCCCTGTCGTCCGTGTCAAACCAAATGGCTCCCAAACCTTGCTTTTGTATGACGATGTGAGTGATGACCTCAAGAGTTAGGGTTGGGTTGAGTTTCTCAAGAAATTCCAAGGTTACAACTTGCAAGCAACCCAGGATTTCTCCCTCTCTTTCGATGGATGCCGAGCCAAAGTGGGTGATGTTCAATTGGAAATCATTGAGGAATTTTTGAGCGAGGCAACGAGCCTTCCCCTTAACGGGAAAAAATGGTTTAAGAATTCCAAGTTGGAGGAGTTTCCATGGAGTCTGTTCATTACCTCTTAGAAGATCCAGTGTTGTGACAAATGTATGCCAATTTCTCTGTTGAAAGATAGATGGCATGGGTTACTGGTTGTGTTAAGGCAATTTGTTACTTGTGAAGGACACTACGGGCTTGTTTTCCTTTGCCACATAAGACTGTTAATGCACTTCATCGATTTTCAGTTAAACATGCCATTTTATTTATTGAGGAGTTTATATGAAATGGCTAAGAGATATAAAAGGCAGAGTTTGAATTCCATTTTATTCCACCATGGGTTAATTAGGTTGTTGTTAGCCCATCATTTGAAACTACAAGGCGACGATTGGGATACTTTCCTAACTCGCAACGACTTCGTTACATCAAATCCTATAGAGATGCCTGTGGTTGAAAAGCCTATGTTGGAAAATCCCCCTGTTACTTCTAGTGACAGACCAGTTCTCTTATGCAAAGAACCTGTGATGAGGTTGTGCTCGATGAGCCTATGTTCAAACAACAAGATGCTAACCCTAGAGTCACTAAATCTCCTGAGCATGAGCAGTATGTTTTCCCTAACACCATTGCAAATACCGTAAATAGGCACTCGCGCAAACTGTCAAAGAACAATTCAGACATAGGGTTTAATAACAAGAGAGCTAGGAGATTAATCTCGAGGAGTTTACGCAATAAAAAGAAAGCTCATGTGAGCTCGATCAAAGCGATCGAGGTCTATGAGAGCTCCGATTCCGAGATCGAAAAGTTATTGGCAAGGGAAGACCCAAATTACTATAAACCAGATCTCAGTTAGACGTACAATTTTGTAGATAATCTGCCACCATGCCTGAAACATGACGAAGATTTTCCAGGGATCAAACTCAGTCAAAAACCGCAGTGGACAATGGTAGCTTTTTGACACACAATCATGTGTTTCCTCAACCAACTGTTCCAGATCCACGATGTGAAGTGTGTTTTCATTGGATAGGCAAATATTACATAGATGTCCCCTTCCTTCAAGCGAAGATCAAAACCCTCGTAGCTCAGATTGACTCATTAACAAGTGAAAAAAACGAACTCAAGATCAGTGCACAAAGGCAAGGAAAACGCTTGAAAAGAACTGGAAATGTCATAATAAAAAATGCTGAGTGTGTCAAAGCAGTGATCAACTCTGAAGTTTTATGAGTCGAATTTAGTATTCAGTTGAAAGGTAAAGATTTGTTTTTTATCTTAGTTGTGATTTTATTGATTTTTTTTTTATTAATATGGTTTGAATTAGATTTTTGTTATTTAAAATAAGACTAGCTACAGAATCAACAGATTCTATAGCCAATCAACTCCCATAAATTTTTTTGGAAAATATTAGTTGAATAAATGCCTAATTTCTTCATTTCTTTTTCTTTCAATATATCATGTATTTTGTGGTGATCTCAAAAGATGGAGTATTTCTGGGCTTAGTTAATTAGCCATTTCTTTTGGCTCATTTTGTAAAACAGAAACAAACCTTTTATAATTTTGGGAGATACAGTTTGATATTGAGTGGTTTTATCACCCTCTATTTTTGTTACTAGTAAATCATCTTGGGATTTGATCCTATCTTAAAAGATAGGATACTAAGTTTGCCTGAACTCTTTAAATACATAGTATTTTGTAATAGAAGACATCTTGGCCTGGGGCTAAAGGTGGACGATTAATTCATAAACTTGAATGGAACAAAAATTTGCATTTCATCTTTAGCTTCATGTAAATGGTGTTTTCATTTATAGTTTGTTTATCCTGATAAACTAATAGTTTTTGATAGCTTTAGACTGCACAATCTGTTATGTTTTTAGGATAATTCCTTTTAAAATATTTTCCATATTTGATGCTTCAGATATTAAACAGAGTGATCATTTATTCAACTCATATGACATCATTTCTCTTTAATTTTTAGTTGAATGATTAAATGCAAGTTGTTACAATTAGATTTATCTCAAATGTCATTTCTTGCAATCATAAGATCACAACAACTATTTGTATCATTCATTCTATTATTAAAACTCATCTGCCAACACATTGTTCTGCATTTATTCAAAACAATTTAAAGGTTCATTGCAGGTTTCCCTATTGGACAAGGTGGTTGGATGTCCTCTAATCATACAGATGTTTGGATGCATATCGTTAACTCACTAACATGTTAGATCATTTATGTTTTTCTGTCATTTATTCATCACTGAAACTCGAATATATGGTCTGGCTTTTGATCATCCACATATTTCCGTTTCATAGTGTTTTTCTTATTAGTTTAGATTGATAAAAGTAAAATGAAAAAATATCTTATGTGCTTTCTTTATCTTCTTTTTTCAAAGTAGTCATTTTTCGCATTGAGTTTTGTAAGTCTAGATTAAAACTTGCAGTGTGTATATCATGTACATAAATACGATAAATAAATCTACTATTTAATAGATCTACAATAGTTACGTCATACTTATGTACATATATATATAGTAATTAGTTAGTTATTTCATTCTTTTATTTGTTTCTTTAGGAATTTTAGATTGGATAACGGAGCCATTAAACTCATCAGGATGAGTTATACCAAACGACTTGGTTTATTTAGACAACCCCGGATCAGACTCGTTCTTCCAGTTGACGGACAGTCATTTTCGCCCGTCAACAGACTCAAACCCTTGATGTCTAATGTCATTTCTTACAAACAATTTGGGTTTCTAAAGGGTAGACTTATACTTGAGGCTATAAGCACTGCTTAGGAAGGCTTGTACTCAATTAAAACTTCTTAGATTCATGACACAGTTATCAAACTAGACTTATCTAAAGCCTATGATAGGGTGTCCTGGCTATATATAAGGATTCTTCTCATTCATATTTTATTTTATCTACTTATGGTAAAATGTATAATGGGATGTGTGACATCATCCTCCTTGGGTGTTTTAATTAATGGTTTTGGATTTGAATTCTTTAAACCTTCTAGGGGGCTCAGGATCGCCCTTTGTCCCCATACCTTTTCTTGTTGGTTGTATAAGGTCTAAGTAGAGATATTCTTTAAGCTAGAAGATAAAAGAAACTCCTAGGAATTAAATTAGGGAGGGAATATACTATTTGTATATGGTTTCTTGTTATTTTGTTTTTGCTACGAAGGAATGTCAACACTACACATAGATTATGGAACTCTATTATCTTCCCACAGGGATGAAAGATAATATTACAAAATCTACCTTGTATTTGCCTGAAGTTGATGCACAAGTAAAGAAAAGTTTAGATCATTATTTTCCATTTCCCTCTCATGATTTGAATGATGGAATTAAGTACTTAGGTTATACTCTCAAACCTAACAATTATGGAAAGGTTGATTGGATGTGGCTATTATCTAGGATTGAAAAAATAATGAATTTTTTATTTAATCGTTGGATTTAAAGGGGAGACACATTATTTCTCATCAAGTCAATACTAGAAGCCATTCCAATCTATTGACATATTTTGTCTCATATTCCAAAAGGTATTTTGGACAAGATCAAGAAGGTGTGTTTTAACTATCTATGGAAAGGAAACTATGATTATAATTGATCCATTTGATGAACTCGAAGGCAATTTCTTTGCCTAAGAATCAAGGTGGTTGGGGCATCAAGAAAATATACATTTTTGGTAAAGCATCCCTAACATCTAGGTCACGTTGGAATTTCTTGACAAGAGATTGTCTATGGAGAAGGATTCTAATTGAAAAATATATTTCCCTTGGCACCATCATAGGTTGGATTATGAGGAGAAGAAAAAGTATTCAGAATGTATCCAACCAGTGGAAATATTTGGAATTATCTTTTCTAGTCATAGGTTAGTTTCTTGCTTAGAAAATTGGTTCACTGGTTCAAGTCAAAGTAGGTGTTGATGCAATTCTAGGATGTGGTGAAGGCATTTTTGATCTGGATTATTTTCAGAATGAAATGAAAGCAGAGATATTACAATGAAATACACACAAATATTTCCAGAAACAGATAAATACAACAATACATGATTTCTATTAATGAAATAAATGTATAGAGACTGTAAAAATACAGAGTGCAAGACTCGCTAAAATGGTGGGAGCTTTATCTTTGAGAAGAAATGTGACGGCTACGCTCATTCGCAAGAATATAAATACAATGAGGTTATGAAGGCCTTTTTATAATAAACATGAATTCCAAAACTCTAGACATCCAAAAAACCTATCCCTAGAAGATGAAGCGCCAAAAGTCATGTGGGCCTCGTTGGGGTATGTTAATACATCCACTTCCCGGGGTCGTAACTTTTGCATACGATCTTGGTTTTAGGTGTGTGATAGCCCGATGGAAAGGTATTTTCGAGAAATACACATTAGTCCATAAAAAATTAACTCTGTCTACAATTTGACCGTGGAAATACAAGAAAACACTATTTAGGGCCCCAAAACAGCCCTAGAAGTACAAAAAGATGTACTGACATGAAAAATTCCAAAATAAGCCAGTTGGAATAGGTGGGAGGCTGCCATTATCCACCCTGATGTTGTGTAGGGCTTCAAGACAACCCCAGAAGTGCATAAACCACAATTACAAAGAGATGTCTCCATTACAGAGAAACATGCTGAACTAAAAACTATCAGGAAGAGCCAGTTGGAATTTGGAACAGGTGGGTGACCACCAATATCCACTTGGATTAGTCCTCCCCCCTTAGGAAGCAATGGTCTCCATTTTGTTGAGTGCTCGGGGAAGAGGGGAAAGCATTTGCTGAATCTGAATCTTGGTGAGCTACATGCCTTGCTGGAGAAGTTGCACTGCTTGGTCCGTGGAGGGCTGTCATGAACCTATTGCTAGTAGGGTTGAATCTGTTCCACCAACCTGTTGTCTCTAGTCTTGACGAGGCATTGTGTAAGCACCATTGTAGGTGAAGAAACAATATCTTGTTTCTCTTCTGCAATCTGCTTCTGTTGGATAGAAGGTGTTGAGGTTGTAGTGGCCTTCTGTGCATCCTTTGAACAAACTATGAAGAGGATGAATTTTTCGGTATGAGAGATTACCTTGCGGCACTATTTTTTTGGAACAATAGTCGAAACTACCTCTGGTATCCTGTAGAACTGACCCCCTAGAGTAATAATGACACTACGAGGTCGAGACTCATAAACATCATGAAGTTTTCACATATATGATTGGCCCAAAACAACATCACAAACATCAATAAGGGAAACATCACACACTACCTCATCCTTGAAGGGTTGGATACCATAGGACAGGCGACACTACTAGTTGAAACAAAGATCTTGTCCCTAGTGAAGCCACCCGATGTTGTATGGTTGTGGGTGTGGTGTTGTTGACAACCCCAAATGTTTGAGGACCTCAAATGAGATGAGCTTCTTCTGACCGTTGCTATCAACAATGAAATGCAATGGGGTCCCCTTCACCCACATCTATGAATGGAAAAGGCACTGCCCCTCTTCAGGATCTGCCAGTTCTTTTGGTTGAATTGTTGCATTCACGACAATAGCAGTGGGATTTGCATCGATGACCTGTCTTTTTTCATTATTTTCTGGATCAGATTCCAAATCAGGGTTCGGCTCCTTGTCTTTGACCTCGACCACCAATGACTGTTTCAAACGACATTCATCGGTGTTGTTCTAGGGGCTTTTGTGGAAGTCACACCACTTCCCAGTGTCATTCTTTGTCTTTCCTTTACACTTCTTTTCCTGTTTCTTGGATTGGTTTTTGGGATGTTGTTGGTTAGGGTCATATTTATCATGCTTTGGTTGTTGCGGATTTGCAGACCTGAACTCCCATTTGTTTTGGTGCCTAAATTTATGCTCAATTTTGACAGCATATCGATAGGCAACTCCCAATGATGAGATGTTTATGAAATCCATTTCGGTTTGGATGTACCTATGTAGAGCCCCACAATATTTCAGAACCAGATTTTGCTTGAAGTTTTTGATACCCATATTGGTGTGAAAGGTATGGAAAGTATTTGTGAACTCCGACACTATTTGGCTCTTCTCTTGCCATAGTGTGGTCCATCTCATGTACCGGTCTTCATAATTATCAAGAGGGTAATATTGTTCCTTGACCGCATCCAAAAAAAAATCCAAGTGGGCTTGACCCCATATATTTTAGATTCCTTTGTGGAACTTTGCTCCCAGTAAGTTTCCCACCAATGTTTGACATGAGGAAGAGATTTGAGGAGTACGAAGGTGATCTTTTCCCTGCCGAAAAAATTGTGAACAGAGAAATAACTTTCTAGTAGCTTTAACCATTTTTCTAAGGCATCCACATCCATCTGACCTTTAAATATGGGAATATCAAAATTAACTTGTACCTTGAAAGGAGAAGTTCCTCCAAAGTGGCCGCTTGATGAAGATGCACATGTTTCTATAGGAAGACATTGAAGTATGTGGGAAAAATTCTCCATCATTTCGTCCCTCTGTCGCATGAGGTCTTGCTCAAGCAACAAGTTAATAGAAAAGTTTGCTCCATCGTTTTTATTTTCTTCTTCTATGGAGGGTTTCTTGGGCATGTGAGAATGATTGTCCTCAAGAGAGACAATCTCAAGACCCAACTTGCTATACTCGGACCTCGTTGGGGACATGCACTAAAAAATGATCAAGAGCAGCCTGCTCTGATACCACTGATCCAGATTATTTTCAAAATGAAATGAAATAAGAGATGTTGCAATGAAATAAACATAAATATTGCTAGAAATAGAGAAATACAACAATACATGATTTCTATTAATGACTCACTAGTTCAAGACTCGCTAGAATGGTGACAACTTTAACTCTGAGAAGAGATGTGACGACTATGCTCATTCACAAGAAGATGAGTCCAATGAGGCTCTGAAGGCCTTTTTATAATAAACATGAATTCCAAAACCCTAGAAATCCAAAATCCTAACCCTAGGAGATGAAGCACCAACAATCATGTGGGCCATGTTGGGGTAAGTTAGTACATCAACTTCTTGGGGTTGTAACTTTTGCATACGATCTCTATTTTATGTGTGTGATAGCTCGTTGGAAAGGCCTTTTTGAGAGTTACACATTATTCTATCAAAATTTTTCTATGTTTATAGTTTGATAGTGGAAATCCAAAAAAAAAACATTGTTTAGGGCCCCAAAACAACCATGGAAGTACAAAAGTATGTATTGACATGAAAACTTCCAAAAAAAGTGAGTTGGAATAGGTGGGCGACCACCATTATTCACCTGGATGTTGTGTAGGGATTCAGGACAAACCCAAAAGTGTAGAACCCACAATTACAAAGAAATGTCCCCATTACAGAGAAACGTGTTGAATTAAAAACTATCAAGATGAGCGAGTTGGAATTTGGAACAAGTGGGTGGCCACCAATATCCACCTGGATCAATTTTCCTCCCAAAAGGTTTAATGCTCCAACTGTAGAAACAAGGAAGATGCACATCAAACAAATTTGAAAATCATTTGTTTACCTCAGTTTGGAGCAGTGAGGGCTCGCTACAAGTTAAGGCCTTAGGCTTAAAAGGTAACTAGGCTCAGTGTTGGGATGGGTGTTTAACTAAGCTAAGGAAGGCACATGTAATATTGGATGAAGATGATGAAATTGCTTGGGATTATAACCAAACCATAGGTTTCTATACTACCAAACTTGGATACACAAATTTACAAATATCTGAGGTACTAGAAGTGTGTTGGTGGTAGAAGAAGTAATGGAAGGTTAAAGCACCTCCAAAGTGCACTCTATTCCTTTGGCTAGTTCTCAAAAAGAAGTTTTTAACTTGGGATAGAATTCAAAAGAGAAATAAAGTAGGTGCAAGCATTTGTATCCTTTGTAGAAGTACTGAACAAAGCTTCCTTACATTTAGTTTTGGAATTCCCTTACTCAAGACAGGTATGGAAATAATTTGGACATTAGACCTCACTTCAACATTTGTGGGATAAATCAACCCTAGAAGATTGCTTTCAAGAGTTCTTTATTAGAAGAGAACTGAAGGAATATAGAACACTTCTATACTTGATTACATGGGGAATCTGGTTGGCCAGGAATGTTAGAATTTTTTAGAATGTCCAAGCTCCCCCTTTCAAAGTTTCATTAGAAGCTCTTTCACCGTTTGCTTCTTATAAGCCTAGTATAAAACCATAACCCTGTTATGTGCTAGAGGAGGTGATTATGAAAAAGGATAATTCTTGCAGCTTCTTTGATGGAACCTGCCAAGGTCCAAAACACTTCAACAGTCTCGATTTTGCGTTATTTACTTCTTAGAATCACTATTTCACTTGTAAGGAAAATTTGGGTATTAAGACCAATAATCAAAGTGAATTTATAGCATTATTCTTAATATAGAAAAATATTTTGCAACTAATGGTATTTGGAGACTGTACGATGAATATCAATTAGATGATTGTTGGCATTACATTTGAAGGATATCTTTGGTCTTTTTCAAATGATTAGTTTTACTCATATATTTAGAGAACTAAATAATTTTGTTAATTCACTATCTAAGGAAGCTTTGCACTTGACTAGAATTTTTCTTGTCTTAAATGAGTTTAGTGAGACACATGGTTTCCTGAAAGTCTTGTAACCTTTTAGACTTTTGATCTTATTTGATTGTTGAACTATAATATGTCAAGTCTATAAACACTACTAATGATAACATATTTTAATTAAAATTCACTTAAATATTTAAAGGTTTAGAACAACTCATTTAAATAGTAGTAAGCAAAGACACATAAAACTAATTATACATTTATATGCATCATCACCTAATGAT
>ML780940.1:224081-245797 GCA_009831015.1 Picea engelmannii
TATGTAATTTAACTAAGCAAAATGTCTTTATTTTATTAAGGGCTTATGCCTTTATCGTATATTTTGGAATGTATTGGACACCTTTCTTTACATTTGGTTTGTATGATCGAAAAGATTTAGGAAAAGTGTTTAAGAGTTTTCTCACATTAGATGTGTTTATGATTGTGTTAATCTCGAAATTGATATGTTTTGAATGAGCATTTAGTCCATTTTTCGCTTGATTTATTCTTCATTTTCAATTATTTGTCACTTGTATTTATGTATTTGTCTATTTATTTTAAGTTTTAAACATGTGAAGTAAAGCAATGCATAAATATTTTTAAGCAAAACATAAAATAATCAATGGTTCATACACATAGTACACATGGATTTACGTTGGAAACCGTTTACCAAGAAAAAAAAAGCCTCCCTTGGTGTTGCACCTCTCAACTATTCATTGTATTAATTTCACCATTAACAATGCAATGTATATAATATTTTAGGTATTCTGCAGCTACCAAAACCCTAATCCCTTAATCCGGGGATAATTTTAAAAACCTCTAAAAATAGTGAAAAACGATAAAATAGCAAAAATTGCCAAAAAATATTGGGGTGCTACCCCGGAGCCGAACGCTTCATGTAACTAGGGGGTACAATCCTAGCCCCCATCGAATAGCACCTGGTGCACATGCCCACAAAGAGCGACAAGTGATGGGATTGACAGACGTAGTTGTCAAATCTAGCGCACCTCCCCACACACACTCATGCAAAGAATATAACATCTACCCAACATTTATAATCCTTCACCACATCTGAGCTTCATAAGACAATTAATCATTAATTTATTATTCTTCCCCATGTTTTTATGCTTATTTAGAATAGACTTTGTGGTTTCCTAACTTTCTTGCAAAAGTTCAGCAATTTCCTACCAGAATTGCAATCTATGTGACTACTAGAATAGGGCATCTTCATGTTCCTATACAAGTACTACTGTAATACATGTAGCAACATGTTTCTAGAAGCATTTTTTACATGGCATTTCCGGGCAGATGAAGACGAATTGGACAAATCAAAGACATGGGTTTTGTGCAGAAAGCCCCAAATTGAGTAGTGTGCAAGAAGATTTCCAAAACAAGAAATAGTTTTGGAAATATATGAGGATCTCTAAGATGGATTTTTCAATAGATCCTGTAGCGGCCCGAATTCTTGTAGTTACACCTCTTGTGGACAAGTTTGGGAATATGGTTTTGTCAAAGATCATGTTTTTATGCTTCCATGATATTCAAACATATCCAACAACCATTAGTTAACCTCCATTGCCTTAATTTTAGTTTTTGTCGGTTGCTGATCCATGCATTTGGGATCTGGTCTCATTTTGTTGTAACAATTTTCCTTCTTTGAAATGTAAACCATATGTATAAATGTGAGAAGGATCAATGTAGATCAATGTAATGGGGGGTTGGAATAAATAACTTGTTTCATATCAAGAGCTCTCCATTGTAGTATATATTAACAGTGTATGCCAAGGGAGATAGGCCCCCTCCCTCTGGTATATGTTGTCCAATAGTTTATTTTTGTTCTGTGAGTTTATTTAATTTCTGCAATTTAGTTTATGTTGTGTGAATCAAACTAATGCTTATTGGAACATGAATTTCATGCTTCCTTGTATGTCAGTTTGAATGGTGATTCTCTGAACAAAGAACTTGTCAGAGCTGCAGTTTGATGCAATTGATGGTCACCAATTCTTCACTGGTTATGATAGACATCTTGCCTACATGTATTAGTTTCTCAATTTGGTTGCTTATAGTTTCAACTGAAGGTTGTCAATCTAACTCATAGAATGAATCCAAGAGAGTAATGTTGAATATAGGGATCTGTATTCAACCTGCAATTCTACCATAGAATATTCACTGTTAGATAAGAAATCAGTTATGTTAGTTTTGCTTCGTAATTCATTAAAAAATGGTGTTAGACACTTCGATATCACTTCTACATATATTGTGCCTAGCACTTCACAAGTTTACCAACCTAGATTGATAATTAAATGTACTAAAATTATTACCATATAATTCGATTGGGATTGGAAAAATATGTCTTCACCATATATTTTGAAATGTATATGACATCTTTTTTTACATTGAATGTGTTTATAATTAAAAAGATTTATGGGAAAGCATATTAAGGGTGATCCTTCTAGGACTTTGTTTTTCAAATTATTAGTTATATAAAAAATGTTCTACTTATAATTTTTCCTTATCCAACTCACTATCATCTTATATTTTAAATCGAACATTGATTTGAATTTTGGTGATCATCTATGCCAAATGAAAACATATACATAATGATACAGTTTGTTGTAAATGCTACCATCTTATGTTTTAAAATGTTAAAAAATTGAACATTGATTTGGATGTTGATGATCATCTATGCTATGAAACCATATACATAATGATATAGTTTGTTGTAAATGTGATGAAAAGGATTTAGTTGTATAACAAAAACAACCATTTAAACTATTATATAAATAACATGATTAAAATATTTTATTTTTTTTATCTTTTAAAATTATGTATATAGTCAAACAATGCCTTAAACTATTACTCACATAACATTATTTAAAAAAATAAATATTTTAATCACCAAAATTATGTATATATATAAAAATATAGTACATCTCTATACTATATATATATTATCAATAATTTTGAAGATGTTTTAAAACAATTCTTTAAACTATTACTCACATAACATTATTTAAAAAAAATAAAAATAATCACCAAAATTATATATATTCTCAATCATTTTGAAGATGTTTTAAAGAGATTTATATAAATTCATGAGTATTGGAAAGAATATTTAATTATATTAATTTTTTAATTAAGATAATAATTTTTATTTATAAAATATATGTATAATATTATTAAAATTAATCTTTTTCCATATTGTATTTAATATCGAATTAATTTGTTTTTTATTTTTTAATAAATTCATAATTAAAATTATATTATATTAATTAATTATAAAATAATTTTATTTTTTTTAATAAATTCACAACTAAAATTATATTATATTAATTCAGAAAACTTTACTTTCATACTCATTTATGATACTAATTTTTAAAATTATTTTCAGTACTTAATAATAAATATAAAATAAGATTAATTTGTTTATTTTTTTATTTTTTTAATAAATCACAATTAAAATTATATTATATTAATTCACCATAAAATAAGAGAAATCTCTACTTTCATTTCATATTCATTTAAGATACAAAATTTTTAAATTCTTTTCAATAAGTTAAAATAAATTTATATTATTTGAATAAGAAAAAAGAGGAATATCTATATTAATATGATGCCAATGTTTTATAAGAGTGTTGATACTCGTGTTAAAAATTATTATTCCATAATTTAAAGGAGTAAAAGGAGTAAACATGACAACATTTATTTAAAATGATTTGAGGGATGGGAATAGATAACATTACGACATCATATGGAATGTCATTCATTATATAGAGCCTTCAATTCCACTAATAAAGTATACACATCCATCACATAAATCTCACCTCTCATGGTTCTATGAATTCAACGATTTTAGCATAATGTCGAGGAGAGTCAAGGTCAATAGGTGTGCTTGAAGTCATGGTAAGGACACCACACTGGTTTGCTAGTGCTTTCATTAGAGGAAAAAGCAATCATTGCAGAAGTTGTAGTAGAATCAACAAAAAGAGTTGGATTTTGGATGTATATATGGGAAATTTCATACCTTGGGATATGTTATCTTTTATGAAATTAGTTCACTATAGAGGCAAAACCAATAATGGAAACCTTATAATCCATAAATGAAGGATTTATATTCCACTCACTTCATCAACATGGATACCATGCGAAAGTTTATTTTTGAACTTTGACTCTCTATTCCTAGTCTTTAGAATGACTATAAGGCATATAATATTCCAACTAATGGTCAACTATTGTCATGTGTAACCTAGACACAACAACTAGCTAGAAACACAATGAAAATCATGTCTCTCACTATGTATGATGTTGAGTGCTTTGTTTATGTGAGGGGTTACTTTGTTGGTAAAATACTTATAGTGGCCAACAAGTCTACTCTATCTTCAGGTCTGGTTTCAAGACTTCACTAGTTTGAGTGCTATGGAAGGCCAAGGTCCAAACTATTTCAAATATTTAGAACCCCCACAAGCTGTAATTTTATTTTATTTTCGATTCCAATATTATTCTCTTCAAATTGAACAATAACATAAATAATTTTTCCTCTCTACAAGATATAAATGAAGGCTACAATAATCACAAGATATTCAATCATTGAGGCCTATAAATCTTGATTTCTAGGCTTTCATGGCCTTTCAGAAAGGAAAATTTCACCAAGACACTAAATGGAAAATATAAATACAAGCAATGATAAATAAAACTTGTTGGCCATAGACTCTTTCCCTACAAAAAAAGATATTATGATCAATGAAAAGATATAAGAATTCAACATGTTACCACACAATCTAGCACCAAGTGCAAAGCCTTCACAAAGCACAAAACTAATGGAACATGGAATATGTCACCACTATCACCTAGGAAAAACTTCCCTCTCTTTAGTGAAGGAATAGTATCCAACTCAAGGGAGGCTTCTCTAGTAACCTCCAAGAATCCCTAAGAAAGACACAATCAAGTCTAGGGACCCCTAGGATGACTATTCACACTACCACCAAGATAAGGATAGGCAAAGTAATAGAGAGGTGGTGTAAAAACACAATTTCTAGATTTTAAGTGTGGATGATTCAAGCCTAATAAAGAGGCTCTCCAAGTCAATTACGATTAATTTAATAGGATCCCAAACACTATAAATAAAGAAAAAGTCTAAGGCTATAGTAAGGTTTGTAAGAAATGTCTGAAATTACAGCAGTGAAATAAATTATAACAGTAGTAAAGAAACTATTACAACAATAAATTAAATGATCTCCAATAGTATAGAGATTATTTCAGTGGTGAAATATGTGATTTTTAGTAGTAGTAAAAATTATTACAACAATAAGATAGTTGACTTTTTCAATACTAAATGAAATATTACAACAATGAATAGAAGACTGCAACAATAGAAATAATAGCCCTTTGATCATGAAATGATCCAGTAAATAAGAGGGATAAATACTAGGTTAAATTAGGGGTTTAATTGCCAACAAAATCATAAAATTAAACAGTTAAAATCATCCTTAAAACCCTAGATGTTTTTCCTTAGATGATTGTCATAACACTTCAGAAAATTAAATTAGGGTTTAAGAATTCTAGTTCAGGTCAATAGTATTCATAAAAACCCTAGAAGTCTTGGTCTTTACAGATGAAAATGAAATTTTTGTAGCAAATATACCCTAAAACTAACCCTACAATAGTAAAATTTGGGAGTGGTAATTCACTGTTATGGAGAAAAAGACTAGTTCCTACTATTTTGGGCATGGGATCAAATACAGATTTTTCTTTCGAAGAATGAAGTGTATTATTTTAGGTTGTGGCTTAGAGGTTGTCCACTACTAACCCTATGCAATCCTCCTAAAATATTAAGGGATGATGCAAGGGAAGTTTCCTCCACTAGTGAACCTTCCAATAATTTTGACAAGAGGGTTTGTTTAAGAATTATCTAAGAGGATGAAGAACCAACACTAGAGAAACGACGTAAATCTAAAAATGTATTCATAAACATAACCATAAGATGAAAAGAGAACACTTATTGAAAACATCTTTCATCTACAAAAACCCTAATTTCCATTTCATCAAAGTAGTAGTAGAAGGTCCACAAACATGTCTCCCAAAAATGTCACCCTGGTTAACCATCCATTGCATTCTTCATGAAAGAAGACAAGCAGAATTAGACAAGAGTGGTAAATCTTCACAAGTAGAAATGATTTACAAAATGAGAAATGATTTTCTATTTATATGAGATATCTAAGTGAAAAGTTGATAGGGAAGGGTGCAAATTTTCATCTTAAGAGGTGCCTCGTCTTCCAAAGGATGTGACATATCATCAAAAGGTGCCAATAATACCCAAAACATCACATCAAGGTTCCTTGTGCCTCCAAGGGGTGTGACATCTCATCAAAAGGTGACATGTCATCACCAAGAAGCCCCAAATGTCACATTATGATTCCCCATTGTCAAAATGTGCAATGCCCCATCATCAAAGTGAAATTTCCCATCATGAAAGGGTGTTATCATCCACGAAAAGGTGCCATGTCATCTCTCCAAGTGCAACATCCTCAAGAAAGGGTCAAATTTCCTCCATAGAAGGTGAAACATCCCATCAAGCCATCATCGCCATGCAAAGAATGTCCCATCATCGATGAGCTCAAGTTCATGCCCATGTGTGCTAGGAAGTCTCATGAATGGATCCATGTGATCAAAACCCCCAACATCCTCCTAGGAGTGCCAAATGACCTCTCTCAAGTGGTGAGGATGGCCTTCATACAAGTGGGGTAGTATCACCTCAACATGCTATTGTGATTTCACTTAAATTTATATGGTCGAATTCCAATGAAAAATACTAAAAGATAGAACGTTTAGACAAAGCCTCATTCAATTTATACAATGACCTTTAAATATGCATACAGTGGCGAACATGCATACCCACACCATAAATATGCACTCTTCCACGACGATACATAGTTTTCATGACAACATGTAGAAATGTCAAGTAAATACCTCCTCCCTAGTGATGACGTGAAGAAATATTAAACGTCCTTAAATCTATAAATTAATATATGCAATTTAACTAAGCAAAATGCCTTTATTTTATTAAGGGCTTATGCCTTTATGGTATATTTTGGAATGTATTGGACACCTTTCTTCACATTGGGTGTATATGAACGAAAAGATTTACGAAAAGTGTTTAAGAGTTTTCTTCTTATTAGATGTGTTTATGGTTGTATTGGATCTTAGAATTGATATGTTTTCAATGATCATTTAGTCCAATTTTCACTTGATTTATCCTTCATATTCATCTATTTGTCACTTGTATTTATGTATTTGTATATTTATTATAAGTTTTAAGCCTATGAAGTAAAGCAATGCATACAAATTCTTAAGCAAAACATAAATTAATCAATGGTTCATACACATAGTACACATAGATTTACATTGGAAACTCTTAATCAGGAAAAAAACAATTGTCCTTGGTGTTGCACCTCTCAAATATTCATTGTATTAATTTCACCATTCAAAATACAATATATACAATATTTTAGGTATTATGCAGCTACCAAAACCCTAATCTCTTAATCCATGATTGATTTAGAAAACTATTAAAAACAATGAAAAATGGTAAAATAGAAAAAACTTCCTAAAAAAAAAATCGACTACCCCAAAGCCGAATGCTTTGCATAACTAGGGGGGGAAATCCTGGACCCCTTCGAACAACACCCAACGCACATTCCCACAAAGAATGACAAGTGTGGGATCCACAGACGTAGTCGTCAAATATAGCGCACCCCCCTCCCCCGCCCGCCCCCACATACACACACATGCAAAGAATATAACACCTACCCAACATTTATAATCCTTCACCACATCTAAGCTTCATAAGACAATTAATCATCAATTTTTTATTCTTCCTCGTGTTTTGATGTTTATTTAGAATAGGCTTTGTGGTTTCCTAACTTACTTGCAAAAGTTCCACAATTTACTACCAGAATTGCAATCTATGTGACTACTAGAATAACATGCATATTCATGTTCCTATAGTACTACTGGAATACTTGTAGCAACCTATTTCTAGAAGTAGTTTTTCCATGGCATTTCCGGACAGATGAAGATGAATTGGACAAATAAAAGACATGGGTTTTGTGAAAAATTCCCCTAATTGAGTAATGTGCAGGAAGGTTCCAAAACAAGAAACAGTTTGGGAGATATGGGTGGATATTTAAGATGGATTGTCCAATAAATCCTATAGCGACCCGAATTCATGTAGTTATGCCTCTTGTGGACGAATTTGGGAATACATGGTTTTCTCAGAGATCATGTTGTTATGCGTCCATGATATTCAAACATATCCAACAACCATTAGTTAAATTCCACTACCTTAATCAAGTTTGTGTTGGTTGTTGATCCATGTATTTGGGATTTGGTCTCATTTTGTTGTAACCATTTTCCTTCTTTGAAATGTAAGCCATATGTATAAACGTAAAAATGATCAATGTAATTAGGGGGAGAATTTTGGAATAAAGAAATTGTTGCATATAGAGAGCTCTCCATTGCATTATTTATTGGCACTGTATGCCAAGGGAGACAGGGCCCCTCCCTCTAGTATATGTTTTTTGTTGGCCCTCGACCAAGTTTTGGGGAAACTTTGGTCATCTTTGGCCCACTTTTGGACTTCGACACGTTGGTCGAAGAAGGAGCGCCCAGACAGAGCTGAGATCATGGATGTCACCTATTTTGGCGGGCTATGTGGACCCAATAAGGGGTCCTCTAGGGTTTTGTAACGAGTTTATGGGATGTCAACCCATGGGTTCTCCCCATGATTAAGCCCTATTGTAATATCTTGTAAAGTATAAATAAGAGGAATGTATTGTAGAAATGATAGTCTAGAAGTTCTTTGTGCAAGGGAATGTATGCACATCAAGGCTTTGTGCTCGAGTGTGATGTTGTAGAAAGTGCTAAGTGTTGTGACAAGAGATTTTGGATTGGTGCAATTGATCTAGTTTTGGAAGGAGTGTCTAGTGCTTAGTGCGTAGATCTCCTATCTTGTGCAAACTTCGACTCTGTGGCTTAGTGCACAGGGGTGATTGGATGTAATATCTTGCCAAATAATAAAGAGATGAAGCAGTTTGTGAACGTAGCCCCACCCTGGGGTGAACCACGTATATTTGGTGTCTCATGGTTTGCTTTTTGTAGTGTTATATCTGTTATGTTTTGCTTAGTGATTAAATTATAAAGTGTAATGAATATGTATGTGTTTCTTAAATACTTTGCTTATGTAAAAGGGTAACTGAATGTTAGATATGACTCAAAGAGCTAAGTGCTAAATGTATAGGATGTATAATCACTTGTTGATATTGCGCTAGATCTATCTTTGATTATGCTCCACGATGTTAATAAGGTTACTAAACTAATGCATGTCACTCTCTAAGCGTTAACAAAATATTTTGCGAAGTGCTATCATCACATATATGTGTCCCAACCTTGTTACATACACCTGTATCCTATAACCCCCCCTTCTTCTACCTCGAGTGAGACTTCACCTGCTTCGCAGGTGTTGCCAAAAGGGCAGGTAGTCGGGGTTTTGGTGGTGCGTTGTTAAGCATTGAACCCTAGGTTTTCCCATGTGCCAACAAATGGTTCCGTTGTCAGGACCTGCAACTGTGATTGCTAGGAACTGAAGTAAAGAAAAATAGAGGCTCTGTGCGTAAATTTGTTGCTGAAGTGTGCAGTACTCTACTTTACTTGTGAAGATTTTTTCCAAGAAAGCAAGTTGTTCTAAAGAAAAGAGGTAAGATCCTAAAAGAGGTAAACTTTGTGCTTTGGTAAGAGAAAGATAAGTGCAAATTTTTGTTTTGAAAGCATGAATTTAAGTATGTTTAATAGATTTTGTCCTAGTTTGAAGGCTAGGGCGTAGTTGAAAGAAAGAGTTGATGTGAGTAAATTTAATGGAGATGAAGAAAGATATGTTATTCCTATGCATAGAAAGAGTTTTTGGACTGATAAGTGGATAGAGGAACCTAGATTTTTTTTTGTAGATTGCAGGTCCAACACTATGATCATAGGGGAAGTGCGCAGTACATAAAAGATTGGGGAACATTTAAGAGAAAAAGAGGATTGACTTTATGTTATAATTGCAGAAGACCAAGACATATTGCTAAGGAATGCCCTAGGGTAGGCCCTGTTTGTCTTTGTTGTAATATTGTTGGTCATGAAGTTGAGGATTGTCCAAGGATTATTGCTAAAGTTGAAAGAATGGGCATACGACAAAAAAACTATGGAAAAAATCGAGAGACTAAGGGCATGTTAGAAATTCATAAAGAGAAAGGGTCAGAGGAAGTTCAGACTACGTTATTAAAGTTGAAATAAATGATGGATATTCATAAGCATGTCAGTTTACCAAAAAAACATGAAATAAAAACAACGCATAAGTGCACGAATAAAAGACTTCAACATAGACCGTATAATCTTGGATGAAGAAACACAAGTGAATATTATGACAGAAGAAACTTGGGAAATTTTGGGAAATCCTATAGTGGTATCTTATTTAGGAAGGATAGGCTTATTTAAGGACAGGATGATAACTTTATGTGGAAGAGTAACTACTGTACCTATTAATGTTCATGGAACATCGACTGAAGAAGAATTTGAAGACATTAGGTTTGTTGAGGAAAATGTCCCTTTCCCACTTTTGTTAGGTAAGACTTGGATTGAGAAGGATCAGATCAGAAGAAAAGTAGAGGAAGAAGCCACATAAAAGAAAAAGCAAGAATTAAGAGATTTCATAGCTAGGAAAATAGACCGACTAATAGAAGAACGAGAGGATAAGTCGAAGTAACAAAGAAAAGTAACAATGTAGGAGGGACAGAGAGAAAAATAATTAGCTATCAAGGTTGAAAGAATGCAAGGAGTCTTGAAGGACCTATCTATCCAAGATAGAACTATGCCCACTCAGGAAGTGTTAAGAAAAGGGATATTAACTTCAAAATCTTTGAGGGTACCTCAATAGTGCGAAGCCACTACGCTAGGGGAAGATAAGAATAAAAATGGAAAGAGGATCTCAGAAATAGTTAAAGAGACTGAGGTCACAGGAAATAAGGCAAGGAAGCTCAATAAAAAGAAGGATAAGTTGGAAAATCTACAAGAAGTTACAGAAACCAGATGGAAGACTTCACAGACTGGAACCTTGCAGGAGGCAGGTTCGCAGGGTTTGAACCTCGCTAGAACAACAGGTCCGCGTAGATTTGGAATTCACCCTAGAAAAGTTATTTGACTGTTGGAGGTGTCCCGACCATTAGAATGACACTCCAGAATGGTTAGGAAACACATTTGTGGGTTTATGGACTGCTTTTGGACATTGAGACCATGCCATAACGGATAGATCTACATTGATGGAAGCATTTTCTTGTCCGTTGGAAGATTCGTCACAACACCCCGCTTATTTAACTCATCGATGGTGGTGCTGGGACCACATTTTGCTACCCGTGATTGACTGAGATAAGACGAGAAATTTCCAAGTATCGAGTTGTGTTTCCTATCGTTATCTGAAATTATACCCTGTCTATCCATTTGTCTACCCCACCTGTCTGTTAAAATATAGAATGTTGGGCGAACCCAATGAGTTGGAGAAGTCTATCGAGGAAGTTATAAATAATCTCATGGTCGATAGACCTATATCTGAAGGTATTCAAGCGTCATCGACTAGGGGACTGCAGGCTTCCCCTTCGACTGGACGTCATTCCACCTGTATCAACCCTATAACTGAAAAACGAAGTAAGCACCACGGTGATTTGGCTAATGCGAAGAAGATACCATCGATCCTGCTTGGGAATATTCTGCCTCTGGCTAGCACTGTTAACCACAACAGTATCCCTCGATATTTCAAGTATTCCATGTTCATTGCGTACATTCCGAAAGGAATTCGCATAGTCGGGAGTCAGTTAGGACAAATCCCATTGTTGAAGCACAACGACTTCAACTTAGGAGACCGGAAGAACTATGCCATATTAGCGCCTCACCACTACTTAACAAAGAAAACCAGAAAGAAACCTCACCTTGTCTCACAACCATGGATTAAGGGGTTGGCACAGTCAACCATGTTGAACGTGATGAATATCCCACATTTTGGTTGCCACCAGGAGGTTAACGCTTGCGTTAAACTCCTTTTGTTGTGCTATCATGGCAGATACCTATGGCTTGATAGAATAATTACTGTGGATCTGGCACCGATCCACCGGATCACAAGTTTAAGTGTGAAGGGTCCTAACCCACAACAGTTTTATCCAGGGAAGGCCTCAAACCGATCTTTGGCGCAATGCATCAAAGAAGCCTATGGAGAGGTAGTAAAAGGGAAGCGAGGTTACAAGGTAGCCTTTCTTTCCAAATCTTAGCTGGAAGGCTAGTGAGGAATAACCACCCCACACAGGTCACCGGGTTCATGGTGGACCTCGCAGGAAAGTGTGTGAATTGGCATGCAGATGAACTAGGCGAACTACCTCGTCAACGAGCTAGAGAAGGATTGTCGCGAAGCTTAGGACTTAGGATATGAGTTCCATTACAGTTGATTGATCATTTTGATCACATTTGTTGCTTGGAAAATGCTTGAAGGAGCCAATTTCCCAGATATTGAACCTACAGAGCCATTGGCCACTCATTTTTCCACCCTATGGTATACCAAGGACATGACGAAGCAGTGGCAGTCTAATGTCGTGTTTCATGGATGTTATCAACAATTGAAGGTCGCCATTGAATCATTCCCCCGTATGACACCACGTACCTTGCATCAGTACCGACCCATAGAGAACTTCCATGCTGATCCCCACTTCATCTACATTACCGCGCAAAGAGATGATTACCTGGAAGAATTAGAGTCATACTACAAGCTGACAGATGAATATATGGAGTAGATTGCAAAGGAATGGCTAGACAAACTTCTTGTACCTGTCGTCGATGCAGAGTTATCCGACACTGACACCATAAGAATCCCAATAGTAACCCGAGTTGGACATGTCAGACAGTCCAGTGGGACGAAGAAGAAGAAAAAGAAGGTTGAAGTCTAGGACATAGAGAGTGACAAAGAGGATAAAACTTTTGGAGATAACGAGTTTGGCTTACCAGGAGGAGGAGCAGATGAAGTAGAAGGACAGGGAGGAGGAGACGAAGGAGAATAAGAGAAAGGAGGAGGCGAAGCTACCACCCCTCCACCTGAAGATCCCTCTGTTGGGATAGTGACACCGCAAAAGAGGAAATTTTCTCTGAAGAAACCTTCAGCAAGGAAGAAGACGTGTGTCATTAAGCCAAGTTGGAAGCTACTCTCACTGACGATGACATTAGTCTGGTCCATGGAGCTATGGAGGATGCATCTGAAGACATGCTGCATAGATATGAAGAGAAGCAAATTGAGTTATATGGAAGGATTGAGAGGGATTTGAAGGAAGTGCAACATGTTGTTCTCTTGGTCCGCGCAGTGCCTACTATGTCATCTACGCCTTCCTCAGCATAGACTGCAGTATTTGGGGACGAACCAACCCAGTTAAGAAGGCTTGCAGATGTAATAGAAGCTCGGTTCCAGAGAGTTCAGGAGGAGAAGGAGAAGGCTACAGAAGCCTTGTAAAAGGAGAAATACGAAGTCCTAGTACAATTATGAGCAGCGCAGGACAGTGTAGCTGCCCATGAAAGTGAGAAAGACGAGCTTTAGGTGAAGATTTAGGAGGAAAAAGCCCAGCTACATAGGGAAAAAGAGCAGTTTCTCGCAGAGTAGGTCGTGGTCAAAGAAGCAATAAGTAAAGCATGTCACTCTGTGCCAAGCTTGGCACAGGAGGAGAAAGAGTCGGTCGAAGCTCAAGTATATCTGGTGTCTCATGGTTTGCTTTGTGCAGTGTTATCTCTATTATGTTTTTCTTAGTGCTTAAATTATAAAGTGTAATGAATATGTATGTGTTGTTTAAATACTTTGCTTATGTAAAAGGGTAATTGAATGTTAGATCTAACTCAAAGTGCTAAGTTCTAAGTGTACAGGATGTATAATCATTTGTTGATACTGCGCTAGATCTATGTTTGATTATGCTTCGCGATGTTAATAAGGTTAATAAACTAATGCATGTCACTCTCTAAGCGTTAACATAATATTATGTGAAGTGATATTATCACATATCTGTGTCTCATCCTGGTTATAGATACCTGCGTCCTGTAACCCCCTCTGCTTCTACCTCGAGTGAGACTTCACCTGCTTTGCAGGTGTTTCCAAAAGGGTCAGTAGTCAGTGTTTTGTTGGTGCGTTATTAAGAGTTGAACCCTGGGTTTGCCCTTGTGCCAACATTGTCAAATAGTTTATTTTTGTTTCGTGAGTTTATTTAAATTTTGCAATTTTATTTCTGTTGTGTGAATCAAATTGATGCTTCATGCTTCCTTGTCTGTCAGTTTGAATAGTGATTCTCTGAACAAAGAACTTGTCATAGATGCAGTTTGATGCAACTGATGGTCACCAATTCTTCATTGGTTTGGCAACCACTCTTACATCTTTCCTACATGTATTAGTTTCTCAATTTTGTTGTTTATACTTTCAACTAAAGGTTGTCAATCTAACTCATAGAGTGAATCCAATGGAGTACTGTTGAATATAAAGATCTATATTCAACCTACAATTCTACCTTAGAATATTCATTAGATGAGCAATTAGTTATGTTAGTTTTACTTTGTAGTTCATTAGAAAATGATGTTAGACACTTTGAGATCAACTCTGCATATATTGTGCCTAGCACTTCACAAGTTCACCAACCTATATTGATGATTAAATATATCGAAATTATTACCATATAATTTGACTGAGATTGCAAAAATGTGTCTTTCACCATATATTTTGGAATGTATATGACATCTTTTTTTACATTGAATGTGTTTATGATTAATTTTTTTATGGAAAAGCATATTAAGGGGGATGATCCTTGGACTTTGTTTTTCAAGTTATTAGTCATTAAGAATGTGTTTTGAAATTGATTTAGTGTTGGATTCAAATTATTAGTTATATCAAAACGTTCTAATTATGTTTTAAAATGTTAAAAAATCAAACATTGATTTGGATTTTGGTGATCATCTATGTCAAATGAAAACATATACATAATGATAAAATTACATATACATAATTATATAGTTTATTTTACATTTGATGAAAACAGATTTAATTCTATAACAAAAACTATCATTTAAACTATTATTTAAGTAACATCATTAAAAAAAATATTAATTTTTATATCTTCCAAAATTATGTATGTCGTCAAATAATCCTTTAAACTATTACTCACATAACATCATTTAAAAAAAAAAATTAATCACCAAAATTATGTATGTATATAAAAATATATTACATTTTTATACTATATTTTATTTTTAAAGATATTTCTATAAATTCGTGAGTATGGGAAAGAGTATTTAATTATATCAAATTTTTAAATAAGAAAAATAAGTTTTATTTATAAAATGTATGCATAATATTATCAAAATTAATCTTTTTTGTCACATTTAATATCAAATTATTATTATTATTATTATTATTATTATTATTATTATTATTTTAATAAATTTATAATTAAAATTATATTATATCAATTTACTATAAAATAAGATTAATTTGTTTTTTTAATAAATTTACAATTAAAATTATATTATATTAATTCACTATAAAATAAGAAAAGTCTCTATTTCATATTCATTTATCATACTAATTTTTTAAAATTATTTTCAATACTTAATAATATATTTATATTATTTGAATAAAAAAAAATATCTATTCATGATGTCAATGTTTTATAAGAGTGTTGATATCTATGCTAAAAATGATTATTCCATAATTTAATGAATTAAAAGAAGAGAAAAATCTCTATTTCATATTCATTTATCATACTAATTTTTTTAAATTATTTTCAATACTTAATAATATATTTATATTATTTGAATAAAAAAAGAAAAATATCTATTCATATCAATGTTTTATAAGAGTGTTGATACCTATGCTAAAAATGATTATTCCATAATTTAATGGATTAAAAGAAGTAAACATGACAACATTTATTTAAAGTGCTTTGAGGGGTGGAAATAGATCATTGCTTTGAGGGATGGGAATAGATCATATGGTACATCATATGGAATGGAATTGATTATATAGAACCTTCAATTCCACCAATAAAGTAGACACATCCATCATAGAAACCCCCCTCATGGTTTTATGAATTCAACGATTTTAGCATAATGTCAAGGAGATTCAAGGTCAATTGGTGTGCTTGAAGTTATGGTAAGGACACCACACCTTTTTTTTTTTGTTAGTGCTTTCATTAGAGAAAAAATCCACCATGACAGAAGTTGCAGTAGAATCAACAAAAAATAGTTGTATTTTGGATGTATATATAGGGGAAATTTGATAACTTGGGATGTGTTATCTTTTGTGAAATTGGTTTACCTATAGAAGTAAAACTAATAATGGAAAGCTTATGATCCGTAAACGAAGGAATTATATCCCACTCACTTCATCAAAACAAATATTATGTAGAAGTTTATTTTTTAACTTTGACTCTCTATTCCTAGTCTTTAGAATGGCTCTAAGGCATATAATATGCCAACTAATGGTCGACTATTGTCTTGTGTAACCTACACACAACAACCAGCTGGAAACACAATGAAAATCATGTCTCTCACTATGTATGATGTTGAGTACTTTGTTTATGTGAGGGGTTACCTTGTTGGTAGAATACTTATAGTGGCCAACAAGTCTACTCTATCTTCAGGTCTGGTTTCAATACTTCACTAGTTTGAGTGCTATGGAAGGCCAAGGTCTAAACTATTTCAAATATTTAGAACCCCCACAAGATGTAATTTATTTATTTATTTCTGATTCCAGGATTATTCTCTTCAAATTGAACAATAACATAAATAATTTATCCTCTCTACAAGATAGAAATTAAGACTACAAGAATAACAAGATATTCAATCATTGAAGCCTATAAATCTTGATTTCTTGTCTTTCATGGCCTTTCAGAAAGGAAAATTTTACTAAGACTTTAAATGGAAAATATAAATACAAGCAATGATAAATAAAACTTGTTGGCCATATACCCTACAAACTAAGAGATTATGATCAATGAAGAGCTATAAGAATTCAACATGTTACCACACAATCTAGCACCAAGTGAAAAGCCTTCACAAAGCACAAAACTAGTGAAACATGGAAGATGTCACCATTGTCACCTAGGAAACAACTTCCCTCTCTTTAGTGAAGGAATAATATCCAACTCAAAGGAGGCTTCCCCAGTAGCCTCCAAGGATCCCTAGGCAAGACACAATCAAGTCTAAGGACCCCTAGGGTGACTACTCACACTACCACCAAGATAAGGATAGGTAAAGCAATAGAGAGGTGGTGGAAAAATACAATTTCTAGATTTTAAGTGTTGAGGACTCAAGCCAAATAAAGAGGCTCTCCAAGTCAATTACAAGTTTAATAGGATCCCAAACACTAGAAATAAAGAAAATGTCTAAGGGTATAGTAAAGTTTGTAAGAAATGTATGAAATTACAACAGTGAAATAAATTATAACAGTAGTAAAGAAACTATTACAATAATAAATTAAATGATCTCCAATAGTATAGAGATTATTAGTGGTGAAATATGTGATTTTCAATAGTAGTAAAAATGATTACAACAATAAGATAGTTGACTTTTTCAGCAGTAAGTGAAATATTACAGCAGTAAATATAAGATCGCAACAGTAGAAATAACAGCCCTTTGATCATGAAATGATCCGGTAAATAAGAGGGGATAAATACTAGTTTAAATTAGGGTTTTAATTGCCAACAAAATACAAAAAAATAAATGGTTAAAATCATCCCTAAAACCCTAGATGTTTTTCCTTAGATGGTTATCATAACACTTCTGAAAATTAAATTAGGGTTTTAGAATTGTAGTTTAGGTCAATAGTATTCATAAAAACCCTAGAAGTCTTGGTCTTTACAGATGAAAATGAAAATTTTGCAGCAAATATACCCTAAACCTAACTCTACAATAGTAAAATTCGGGAGTAATGATTAAATGTTATGGAGAAAAAGACTAGTTCCTACTATTTTGGGCACATGGGCTCAAATATAGTTTTTTCTTTTAGAGTATGAAGTGAATTATTTTAGGGTGAGTCTTAGAGGTTTTCCACTACTAAACCTATGCAATCCTCCTAAAATATTAAGGAATGATGCAAGGGAAGATTACTCCACTAGTGAACCTTACAATAATTTTGACAACAGGGTTTGTTCAAGAATTATCTAAGAGGATGAAGAACCACCACTAGAGAAACAATGTAAATCTAAAAATTTATTCATAAACATAACCATAATATGAAAAGAGAACACTTAATCAAAACATATTTCATCCATAAAAACCCTAATTTCCATTTCATCCAAGTAGTAGTAGAAAGTCCACAAACATATCTCCCAAAAATGTCACCCTAGTTAACCATTCATTGCATTCTTCATGAAAGAAGACAAACAAAATTAGACAACACTGATAAATCTTCACAAGTAGCAATGATTTACAAAATGAGAAATGGTTTTCTATTTATATGAGACATCTAAGTGAAAAGTTGATATGTAAGGGTACAAAGTTTCATCTAAATAGGTTCCTCGTCATCTAAAGGATGTGACATATCATCGAAAGGTGCCAAGAATACCCAAAATGTCACATCAAGGTCCCTCGTGCCTCCAAGGGGTGTGGCATCTCAACAAAAGGTGGCATACCATCACCAAGAAACCCCAAATGTTATATTATGGTGCTCCATTATCAAAAGGTGCAATGCCCCATCATCAAAGTGAAACGTCCCATCATGAAATGGTGTTATCATCCACGGAAAGGTTCCACAACATCTCTCCAAGTGAAACATCCTCAAGAAAGGTTCTAATTTCCTCCATAGAATGAGAAACACCCCATCAAGCCATCATCACCATGCAAAGAATGTCCCATCATCAATGAGCTCCATTTCATGCCCATGTGTGTTGGGAAGTCTCATGAATGAAGCCATGTGATCAAAACTCCCTACATCCTCCTAGGAGTGCCAAATGAACTCTCTCAAGTGGTGAGGATGGCCTCCATACAAGTGGGGTATTATCCCCTCAACAACCTTCAAAGTATATAAGTGTCAACCAACCATGTGCAGTCATCATCCGAGGAGGGGCTCATGTGGTCCAAGATGCATCATGAAGATTGGAGGCAAGGTAAACAATACAAACACAACATATACGGTGATTCATGTTAATACAAAATCCATTAGATATATCTCACATAATATCCTCTTCAAACTTCACACTAGCTCAAAAAAGTATACAATTTCTCAAGTCTAGGTACGGGAGGGTCATTATTAGACCCTATTAGGTGTGTCAGTACCCAAACCAAGAGGCATGTCGTAGGGAACCCATCAAGGAGTGTGTGCAATTGTGGTGGTATGGAATGGGGATTAATTCATGGGGTGGATTTCATTGACATGCAAGGCCATGTATAATAATAATCATCATGAGTGCTTTTGTAGAGGGAGAAATTAGGCAATGATTTACCCTTTCCTCGACACTATGTCCTTCCAAACCCATGATTTCCTTTTTCTTTATAGATTTAACCTTTTTTGGCTTTTGACATTCGATTTTATAATTCCTTTCATAACCTATGCATAGATTGCATAGGAATTGGGGTGATGGCCTCTTAGCGAAGGAGTAGAGCTCATGCTTCTTTGTTTTTTGTTTTTTTTCCCCCAAATTTTGAATTAGGAATATTTCTCTTTCTATATCATTTTTTATATAAAGCTACATCAACCTTGGGATTTTAATCCCCTTATTCAGATGGGATTATGAAGAACATACCTTTTCAGGATACATGTGAGAACTATCCCAAAAGAAAGGACAACATATAGGTGATAAATGGAATGTGTTATTTATGGTAAGGGATATGTTCATGTTACTCCCATTAGGGCCCCCAATATTAAACCTTCACCCAAGAGTGACAACACTTGACTAGAAAATGATAATGACTATGAAGGTGAGACAAGGAAAATAGAATAACTCTAAAGCATCATGATTCGTTATGCAAATCAACCCATCATCACCACTTTCATGCCTCAAGTATTAACATTATCACTTGATATGAAGTGTCAAAAAGATGTACCTGGATATGTAATGTTTCATGTCATATGAGTGAGATGAGATGAACATGTAATGGAAGGTGTCTATGGGAAACTATCTGTGGAGAATCTAGGATGACATCATCAGATCTGCTATCTAGAATGTTGATCATGGAGAAAAAATTATCCTCTAATTACCCCTAGAAGTGAGAGGGTAACATTTGGCTCCAACATGGGGACATGTGCTCACCATAGAGCGCATGAGAACCTAAAAAATTTCTAGAGCTCCAAGACTTTCACTTTGCATCAAACTAAAACTTCTTGCTACATTCTAACATAAGAGCATTAGTAAGGACTAGTAGGGGGATATGGTCCCCCTGGTAACTAAAACATAAAAATACAATATAGTAAAACCATAACATCAATTTCTTTTCCCTTGTTTTTATAGTAAACAATACTAAATCAAAATTGCAACTAACAAAAAATGCATATGATCGATTAATAATCAAAATCAATTAAGAAAACACAATGAAGATGCATAAAAGGAAAAATGACCTATAAATATCCTACCTAATGCTACAGGACAACGTAAGTGATAGGTATAATCATAAAACAAATGAATCCATCCTACCATCTCATCGAGGTCAAAAGTTCTACCCTTTTTCTTAGTTATAAACCAAAACAATGATATATCTATCACAAAACGATCATGAGTTGGAACAGTGATTACATCATGACCAAAAATAGAATCCAACTCATGAGGGCGGGAAAGAGGAACACAATCATGTTGAGATGTGCATCCACATGCTTGATCTATACATATTTGAATAGGGATGCAATATATTGATGATGGCTCATCCTTGCTCCAAGATAGGCCTTCATGATGTAACCCTCATAACTTGTAAGGCTGATCCATGTACTTAAAAATATGGCCACCTTGAATTTCTTGTACAATGTCACTTACCAAGGCTTGAGATGGAATCATAAGAGATTTGAGAACTTGTTAAGAACCAAATATCAATATAGCATAGAAAAACCTTAGAATAAGTACTCAACACCTTGAAAAAGAGAGAACTTCAGATAATAATCCTCTTCGAGGGGGAAACCTCCTTATGCCCACATAAATGTACAATTCCAAGATGATTCAAAATGAAAATGTCTCCTTGGTATGTATAGGAGACTAGGAGGTATAATTACAACTAATGGAATAAATCCGACATAAATAAAATAACATACTAATCTAATATGCCCTAATTAAGGGGTAATGAGCCACTATTTAGAGCTTAACATGCCCCTCCCCTTGAGACAAGTGTTGTCCACAATGCTTGAGTAACTCTGGATGCTTCTGTATAAAAGACTCATATTCCCAAGTGGAATCTTCAGCCGATAGTTTCCTCCATTTAATGAGATACTCTGAAATGGATCTATTCCTCAGCTGGCGAATTCTTGTGTCAGCGATGGCTTCAGGCTCCAATATGATTTCTCCTTCCTCTTCAAGTTCTAGCAATATAGTTTGAACTGGGATCTTGTCACCTATAACCTTCTTTAAGCATGAGACAAGGAAAATTGGGTGTACTCGTGAAGATGCAGGCAACTGCAATTTGTATGCCATAGTACCAATCTTTTCAATACCTTATAAGGGCCATAGTACTTTGGTGATAATTTATTATCCTTCTTGGCTTGCTTGAGGAACATCTGTTTGTATGGTTGTAGTCTTAAAAACACCCAATCTCCTACTTCAAAACTTCTTTCACTACAATGTTGATCTGCTTGTTGTTTCATGCGATTTTGTGCCATGGTTAGGTTGTCCTTTAATATTTGGAGAACTTGTTGTTGATGCTCGATGTGATCTTCCACTGCTTGAACCTTAGATTTTTCTTTTAGAGAAGAAGTGATGGAAG
>ML780940.1:253637-275502 GCA_009831015.1 Picea engelmannii
CTCCTTTGATTGATGATCAAGGATAACATGTTCAGATTCCTTCTATAGATGATTTCTCCCTAGAATATCTTACAAAACTGCATGAAGACACAATCCTTGACAGGAGAATGAGAACTTCAAAACGAGGAAATGTGGAGTATCTTCGAGCTGGTCTTAAAGGCACAAATCCAAGCAAAGCCAAGTGGATTGAGGTTATAAAGGTGAGGGAACTATACCCTCATCTTCAAATAGATTGGAAATAGTCTTTTAGAGGTCCAAAAGCTTTCCAATGGGGAGGTGTGATCCAGGGGATGAATTTTTTCTCAAAATTCAAAGTGCTCGGAATCGCTTCAAATCAAATGGGAGTGTAGGCCTCATCGTCACGAACCCAACGCAACTCGTTTGGGTACAAATGGACGTCGGATGAGAGAGATATTGTGTTCTGTTCAAATCGACAAACATGCAAAAAAAATGTGTTGACTGTACAGTCCGTACGGATGCTGACATGACAAATCGTACAACATGTGGCAAAGCCGTATGACACATGGCAAGGCCATACAACATGTGGCAGGTGTGTTTGGTAGTCGTGTGGACGAGTTGGTGTATGACATGTGGCTTGTTTGTGGCGAATGGGATGGCGACACATGGCCCAATCAATGGCCGCCACATGTCACCTAAACATTGGTTAAAACTTGTGTAGTCAGTAGGAATCAACCCTGTGACCTCCGGGCAGGGGTATGGCCTTGGGAAGATCTGCCCAACCGATGGGCCACTGTAGTGGTTCTTACCACTATATGGTTTTGTTTATATTTGAATTGCAATGTGTTTTGGAATGGGCGCGGACAAGGCTGGGGCTAAGCCCCAGCCCCCGTCCATATATATATATATATATATATCATGTGACTACCCACGCGCGTAGTTCAAACGGAGCCATAACACATATAACCGGTGGTCCATACACATACGACCGGTGGTCAATGCATTGCGCGGGAGTTTTATTACCAATGGTTATAAAACCGAGCCGACACTTGTCGCTCTATCATTTGATTTGGGACTTGGCCCCTTTTATATGTGCGCGCGGTCATATGGTATACCATATGCCCACAGACTTGGTGGTTAGGGGCTAGGCGCGCCCTAACTGTCCTACAATTCGCACCGTTTGTGCGATTGCGCCCGGTGCTGAGTTTTCACACAAATATGCGCATTGGGGCTAGGTTGAGGAGACAGAGGTGCATTTTGGCGATCCAGAGACAACAAGTTTGAAGGGGAACTTCTAGGAAGCCTATTTTCTTCAAGTTTTGGACAAACGAAGTGTCGAAAAAGCCTAGCTAGGGGGTTTTTGATGTTCTGAAGCCATTGGAGCCATCTATTTGGCATTTTGAGCATTGTAAAGCACATATTTTAGCACTTTGAGAAAATAATACAAAAGATCCATTGGAAGCTGGACCAGGAGATGTATCCCAAGAGAGGGGTGAACTCCTTTATCATTTGTTGTGTTATGTGTTTTCTGTTCACTGTTATTTGCTGTTGTTTATATGCATCTTAAATTTGTAATTTCTATAAAAGTTGTGTTTTGCAAAATTGATCCATTTGCATAAGAACACTTGAATTAAAACTTGCAAATATTTTCAAGAATACAAGTCTTTATCATTTTTAGATCATCCATAGTGTCGAACAAACTTGCAGTAGTAACCTGTCAAACCCAAAAATCCTCTAAGATTCTTCAATGTTTTGGGAATTGGCCAGACCATCATGGCCTTAATCTTGTTAGGGTCTACCTTGACACCTTCATGAGATACAATATGACCCAAATACTCTACCTCCTTGATTCCAAAGAAACATTTGGATGGTTTGGCATATAATTGTTGTTCCTTTAGTAGTTGTAGAACCTTGCCAACATGTCGCACATGATCCTCATGATCCTCCCAAGGCTTGCTATAGATTAGTATATCATCAAAAAATACTAACACAAATTTTCGAAGGAAGGGCTTGAAAATGGAATTCATCAACCCTTGGAATGTGGAAGGTGCATTTGTAAGGCCAAAAGGCATGACCAAAAATTCATAATGGCCTTCATGAGTTTAGAAGGTTGTTTTTGGGATATCTTCTTCCTTCATTCTAATCTGGTGATACCCTGAACGAAGATCCAACTTTGTGAAATAGATTGCTCCATGTAGTTCATCTAACAATTCATCAATGGTAGGAATTGGAAACTTATATTTAATAGTGATCTTGTTGAGCTCTCTATAATATGGACACATATGCCATGAGCCATATTTCTTGAATACCATTACCACCGGTGCAGAGTAAGAACTTTGGCTAGGTCTAATAATGCCAGCCTCTAACATTTCTTCAACCATGAGCTCAATTTCACTCTTCTGGGCATACAGGTATCTGTATGGCCTGATGTTAGGAGGAACACTCCCAAGAATTAGGTGAATATCATGATCATGATTTCGAGTGGGTGGAAGACCTTTGGGAATATCTTCAAATACTTTGGAATGCTTATCAGTGATCCCTTGGAGATGTAGAGGAATAGATGGCTTAGATGTTTGAACATCTAGTGATCATAGTTGTGCAATAACACCTTGATGCCCTTTTTTCAATAATTTTTTCATGCCATTAGAGCTTATCACCTTACCGGGTTTCCTTGTGATACCTCTTAAGTTAATTTCTTTTCCTTCCAATGAAAATTTCATGAAAATTTCTTGAAAATTAAAATCCATTGTTCCTAATGATTGTAACCATTGGATTCCTAGTACAATATCAACACCACCCATGGGTATAGAAATCATTGGACTATTCATTACATATTCTCCCATAGTAAGATTGATCTTATTGCATTTTCCTAAGCAATTGATAGTTCCTCCATCTGCAATCATTACTTGAAACTCTGGTGTTGGATATACAAATCAATTGAGATATTTGACTAATTTATAGTGAATGAAATTATGAGTACTTCCAGAATCAATTAGGACTATTACCTTTTTCTTTTTGATATATCCTTCGATCTTGAGGGTTTGCAGAGTGCTAATTCCATCCAATGCATTACATGATATCGTGGGAGTCAACTCTTCAGATGAAATTGGTTCTACATTTTCATCTTGAGATGGTTCTTGTTCTTGTTCTTATTGTTCTTCCTCTTCACAATCTATGTAGAATAATTTCTTCTCACCACACTTATGTCCCTTACTGTACTTGCTGTCACAATTAAAGCATAAGCCTTTTTCTTTTCTTTCCTCCAATTGTTGAGGTGTCAACCTTGTAGGTTGAGGTGTTTTAGAAGAAGGATAATTATTCTCTCTATAGTTGTTAGGATTGGTCCTTATAGTAGCCATAGCCATATTTTTACTTTCAACATTTCTTTCCAACCTAAATGCATTCTCCAATGATTTGGGTTCCCAAAGGTGAACCTCATGTTGAATGTTATCCTTTAAAGTTCCTATGAATACATCAATCAAGTTCTCATCTGGAATATCTGTTACCTTTATATTCAATATTTGGAAGTTCTCAATGTGCTCTGTAACTAAACCCTTTTGCTTGAGATTTATCAATTGGCTAAAGAAGGTATTGCTCCTTGTATCCTCATAGTGTTCTATCATTTCTTCCATGAACATTGTCCAAGTGATGAGTGATTTGTGAGAACAAAGCCATCGATACCATACAAATTGATTGGGTTCTAAATATAAAGAAGCAATTTGTACCTTTTGTGTATGTGGCACATTATGTAGATCAAAGAATTGCTCCATGTGAAGTATCCATGTGAATGGGTCCTTTCCATCAAACTTCCTCATATCGATCTTAGGAACGTGGTTGTTATTCAACCCAAAGTTGGAGTTTCTCCATTCTTGATTCACTTTCCTTGTGTCCTCATCATGAATTTCATGGGATACATTTTCACTTTCAGGTGTCCTCTCTATTATGAAATTTTTCAATCCTTCCATGATCTCCCCTTTTAAACCCTCCATCATCTCTTGTAGTTCATCTTTTGTTACTGTCTTCTTTTGTAAATCATTTATGTCCCTAGGAATTTCTTCACTTTCATCAAGAGTCCATGTAGGATTTTCTGGAGGCTTATTTGGTGTAGAAGTTCCCTTTTTGGGTGGCATGTTGGCCAAGTATCACTTTTGAATCTTGATTTTGAGGTGGTTCTGCTAGAGAATATTTCTTCTGTTGTATCTCCAAAATTTCGGCCCTTCTAGATATGAAACTTTCTTTTTTGTAGTTCTATGATATTTCTTCTCTGCAATGCCACAACTCTGATCAAAATTGGATGTGCCAAGTGTAATTTACGATAACTTCCCCACAACTTGATGATTTTTGGCCTTTCCAGGATATCTCACTTGTATAGCGTGCCCCACACAAAATAGTTGATATAAAATTCTGAAACTCGTACCAGAAATACTAAAGACTGTCCACTATCCAATGCAACTGGTCTCACTCTATTTGGATACTCTAGGAAGACATTATGTATGTTTTACCTGGAACATCTTCTTGAGACTAGTCAATAGGACTAGTCAGATACCCTATCTTCCATAGGGTGTATCTAAACATTTAAGATGAACCAGAAGCTTGAATTTTTACCATAGCTACCTTACTCATTTATTTGAATAGCCTCCAGAGTGTAGGGTCTGAAACATTACATAAAAAAATTTATAGGGAAATTTGCAATGACTCAGTTTGGGATGATTCCAGAACCCTATCGTGAACCCTATCGTGCACAGGTTGTATATCCGAAAGTATAAGGCCTCAGGAGCTGAAATTTTAACCCAACATACCTTGATCCGTATAATAAATATCCTCCAAGCCATTCCTTCTGAAATGTTGTAGAAAAAACTTTATAGTGAAAATTCGAAGGTGTATCAGATGTAGCAGCGAAACCCCAAGACCTTGAGCTTTGATACCATATGTTAAGAACCAAATATCAATATAGCATAGAAAAACCTCAGAATAAGTACTCAACGCCTTGAAAAAGAGAGAACTTTATATAATAAGCCTCTGCAAGGGGGCAACTTCCTTATGCCCACATAAATGTACAATTCCAAGATGATTCAAAATGAAAATGTCTCCTTGGTATATATAGGAGACTAGGAGGTATAATTACAACTAATGGAATAAATCTGACATAAATAAAATAACATTACTAATCTAATATGTCCCAATTAAGGGGTAATGAGCCACTATTTAGGGCTTAACATAACTACCTTGTTGGAAATACTTAGAGAGGGGGGTGAATCAATATTACCTTTTATCCAATTAGTATTTCTTTTTAAAACTTTTTCAACCAAAACAAAAATTAACAATGAATTTAAAAAAATAATGAATTGTGTATTAGTAATAAGAATTACAATGTTTGTATTACAACAAGTTGTGATTGTGAAGGACACCAATCCATTTTAGAGAACCAACTCTAGGAAACACAAATCCCCTTGATTTTCTGAGCACCTACTCAAGTAAGTTGCAACTCCTTGTTTCTTCAAGCACCAACTTGAAAGGAGGCTCCAACCCCCTAAATGCTTCAAGAACCAACTTGAAGGGAGGCACCGACCCCCTATTGTTTTAGGATTCTACTTGAAAAGTAATACATTGGTTCCTAACTCCTCCCTTCCTACCTCACTGCACAATTTTTATTTGTACTCTCATATATTCTAGTGACTCTGCTTCATGTACACTTAGATATCTCCTAAGTCATACTTCATTCTTCATTCTTATGGGTTTATATATCTTACCAAATAGTGTGCATCACTGAACCATTGTGTCTCTTCAATGAATCAATGTTTCTCTTCATTAACAATAGACTTTTATTGAAATTAACTTGAATTGAATTAAAATCCCTTTTAAATTAATTAAGTTTAGTTCTTTCTTATGTCAATGTTTTTTATGCAATGATCGATCTGAGAAATCCTTCAAAAAGTGACTAAGACTGACAATTTCCTCATTACACATAGTTATAGTTTCATCGAAAACTCGACTACCGTTGGATCACGATTAGGATTAAATATTGATTTCCATGCCTAACTGTCTTGGGCACCTAGGCACTTCCTTCAACCCATTTCCAAGGCATTTGACTTAGGGCTATAATCGTGGCTTTAAGTCGTAGTGGGGATGTGCCTTTCGTGTCTCGAAATTTGTCAAAATGGGGTTGCACCTTTCATGTCTCGGTACTTTGTCGCAATGGGGCTACTCTTTCTCATGTCTCGAAACTTTTTGCAATCAGGTTGCACCTCTAGTGTCTCAGAACTTGTCACAATTAGGTTGTGCCTTCTCATGTCTCGAAACTTGTCACAATTGGGTTGTTTCTCTAGTGTCTCAGAACTTGTCACAATGAGGATGCACCTCTATTGTCTCAAAACTTGTCACAATGAGGTTGTGCCTTTCGTATCTTCGAAAGTTATCACAACGGGTCTTTAATACTACTTCCACATCGTGTGCAGTAGGGGACTCAACAATGTGTTTTTAATACTACTTTCATGTTGTGTGCGGTAGGAGACTCAACAATGTGGTTTTAATACTACTTTCATGTCGCGCGCAGTAGGGGAATCAACAATGTGGTTTTAATACTACTTCCATGTCGTGTGCAGTAGGGGACTCAATAATATCTTTTTAATACCAATTCCATGCCACAAACGGTAGGAGACTCAACAATGTGGTTTTGATATTATTTCCATGTCGAACGCAGTATATTAGATGGACTAAGCATGATACATCTATCACCGTTGATCTATAATATTTTTCAACAGTTCGATCTCTGCGTGATGCAACACTATTTCTTCTGAGCTTGCATCTTGTGCGATTCAACGCTATTTTCTTGAGCTTGCATCCTGTGCGATGTAGCGCTATTTCTCCTGAGCTTGCGTCCTACACGATCTCAACGTTATTTATATGAGATTTTGTCTTGTGTGATGCAGCTCTATTTCTCTGATCTTATGTCCTACACAATCTCTACGTGATGCAGTTCTATTTTATGAGCTTGTGTCCTATGCACTATTGATATCAATGACAACCAGACTTCCAACAATATCCCCCTTTGGCATTGATGAGAACACAGTAAAATTTCCTTTCACTATATTATCCCTCTTTTTGAGTTTTATATCTTGAATTTTACTTCTTGTCCTCCCCCTTTGACAGCAATGACAGGAGGGATATTTCGTTGCTCCCCTCAAGATTATGCTCCCCCTGAGACGATGCTCCCACTATCTTTTTGATTCCTTTTCTGATGAATCTTTTATAGTTCATTTAGGGATGGATATTACTCCTAATTTATGTCTAATATTTTCAAATGTGCTTCTGGGTAAGTGGTTTGTAAAAATGTCTGCAATTTGTTTGTTTGTGTCTACATACTCTAATTTCACCATATTTTGAGTAACCCTATCTCTTAGGAAATGTTATTTGATTGGGATATGTTTGGTTTTAGAGTGCATTACATGATTCTTAGAGATGCTTATAGCATTGGTGTTATCACAGTTGATAGTGATTGGATGATCATATTTCACTTGTAAATCTTCTAGTGTTTGTTTCATCCAGATTACTTGTGCGCAAAAATGTATTCTACTTCTCTTGTGGATAGTGATATAGATGTTTGTTTCTTACTTAGCCATGCCACCAGAAAATTTCATAGGAATAATTCTCCTCCACTAGTGATTTTCTTATCATCTATACTACCTACCCAATGTGCATCAATATATTCTTTCAAAGTAAACTATTTTGTTTTTGGGTACCATAATCCAAAGTCTAAGGTAGCTTGTAGATACCTGAATATCCTTTTTACTGATTTTAAGTGAGTTTATTTAAGTGTGGATTGAAACATTCCCACTAGTCCTACAACCTGCATTATGTCAGGTCTTGTGTTGTTGCATAGAGCAAACTTCCAATCATAGATCTATACATAGTCTGGTCTACTTTTGGTGAATCATTATCTAATATCAGTTTGCATCTCATGACCATAGGAGTGCTCATTGCTTTGCAATCTTCCATTTGGAATTTCTTGAGCATTTCTTTGACATATTTACTTTGTCATATGAATATGCCTTTTTCTGTTTGTGTAACTTGTAAACCTAAGAAGAAAGTTAATTCACCTAACATAGGCATCTCAAACTCTTTCTGCATTTTTGTGGCAAATTGTTTTCTTAGTATAGTCAGATTAATTCCAAATATTATATCATCCACATATACCATTACAACAATCATATTTTGTTCTTTAATTTATATATGTATATATTACTATCAATAGTTCCTCTCTTATATCCTTGTTGTTGTAGATATTGACCAAGTCTTGAGAACCATGCTCTTGGGGCTTGTTTAAGACCATACAGAGCCTTCTTTAATTTTCATACATAGTCTGGTTTTTCTGTCAACCTAAACCCTTCAAGTTGTTCTATGTAGGCTTCTTCTACTAAGGTTTCATTCAGGAATGATGACTTGACATCCATCTGATAGATTTTGAAGTTTTTGAAACATGCAAATGCTAAAAACATTCTGATGGATTCTAACCTTGCTATTGGGGCAAAGGTTTCTCCAATGTCAATTCCTTCCACTTGCGCATATCCCTTGCATACTAGTCTGGATTTATTTTTTATGATCTATCCATTTTAATTGAGTTTTTTTTTTTAATATCCATTTGGTTCCTACCACATTTTTATCTTTAGGTCTTGGAACCAGTTCCCAAGTCATACTTTTCTCTATTTGATCGAGTTCCTCATTCATTGATTTTATCCGATCCTCAGTTTTACTGGTTTTTGCAAAAAAATTTAGGCTCTATTAGAGAAATCATTTCTTGTTCTTCATATAAGAGTTTCATCCTTGTTTCTACTCCAACACTCTTGTTTCCTATAATTTGACTTTCTGGATGATTCTTTTGGACCCTTTTTTATGGTGGTTTTGGCATGTGTGTCTCTTCTTGAATGTTTTCTTCATCAGTGTATGGTTTATTTTCTTGCAAATCTTCATCATTTTCTTCATCTAGTGATTCACCATCTTCTTCATCATCACTGGTTCTTCTCCATTCATCAATTTTTGTTTCATTTTGAGATTTGATTTTTCTCAATTTTAGGTCACCTATTTTTACATTTTCACTTTCCACTATTTTGTGCAATCTTAGATTGTAGCATTTGTAGGCCTTCTTGTTAGGTGAATATCTCAAAAATATACCTTCATCTGATCTAGAGTCAAATTTCCCTAGATTATCTTCATCTCTCTTTATGTAACACTTACTTCCAAAGACTCTGAAATGTTTCACAAATATTGGTCTTCCAACCCACAATTCATAATGAGTTTTCTCATGGCTAGCTCTAAGTTGTGATCGGTTAAGTATGTGGATTGATGTATATATTGCATCTCTCCAAAATTTGTCTAGAAGCTTGGCTTGATTCAACATAGTTCTTGCATCCTCTTGAACAATTTATTTTTTCCTCTCCACAACCCCATTCTATTGAGGAGTTCTTGAACAAAACTTATTGAATTATTTACAAGTAAATTCCCCTCCATTATGTGATCTTAAACATTTTATTTTGAGATCTGTTTCATTCTCTACATAAGTCTTGAATGCTTTAAACTTTTCAAATGCCTCAGATTTTTCTTTGAGAAAATATACCTAGGTCATCCTCGTGTAGTCATTGATGATCAACATGAAGTAGCATTCCCCTTTTATTATTCTAGTCCTAAAGGGCCCACAGAGTTCAATGTGAACAATCTCCAAGGGTTTTGATGTAGAATTCCCTTTTTTCTTGAATCCGACTCTTGTATGCATTCCTAATTGACAATGTTTTTAAATAGGATCTAAGGGCTTGATGACTTTTGGCATATCTTTTACAACTCCATTTTTACTAGCTTTTATTATGTTAACAAAGCTCAAGTGTCCCATCCTTATGCGCCATAGAAAAATTTCATTTTCTTGACTCATATTGCGTTCTTCTTCTTCCTTAATATCTAAGATATACACATTACTTGAGGTTCTTGGTGCAATATCAACTAATTTTCATGATCCTTCTCTTATTTCACATTTTTGGGAGTCAAAGATGAGTATATGCCCTTGATCACAAGTTCGGCTTACACTTAGAAGATTAGGATTCTGATTTTCAACTAGTAACACATTTTATGATTTGTTTTTCTTGTTGCCCAAGGTGACTGTGCCTTTTCCAAGTATTTTAGCAGATACATTATAATTTCCAAATGTGACACTTCCTTTTTCCTTCTTTGTTAGTTTGATAATATTATGTTTATCTCATGTCATGTGTTTGGAGAATCCACTATCAATGTACCATTGACACTTTTTGTTCTTGGCATACAAGGCTACTTTGCATTGTGTATCTTCCATATGTTTTATTTTCCATATTTTCTTATCTTGAGTGATAAAATAAATTGTTTTTATGGTTAGCCTTTCATTCATTGGTTTGATGACCATAATTGTTGCATTTATTGCATTCAACATTGAACATTTGTAATGGAGAGAATGAATTGTAACTTCTATTCTTCGGATTATTTTTGTTGCTTTAATATTTTTTATTATTTCTATGAATGTATATTTTTCCATAAGCCTTGCAATGTACTTCTTTATGTCCAAAGTTATTGCAAGAGTAGCAATATCCATGAAATATGTGTTGATGTCTCTTAGGAGGATTTATTCTAGACATTATAGTCCATTTGTCTTCTTTCTCTTTTGTGGGAGGTGCAGACTTCATTTTATTATAAAATGTCTTTAATGGTGCCTTCTTCATCTTGTTATTTTCAATTTTTAAGGTGCTCTTAAGAGCATCTGCATAACAAAATTGCCTTTTTTTTGCCTTCTGTGTTGCAGAGGTTGATTTTCTATCATACCCAAGTCATGTCTTATCCTTTGGTGATCTTTGACTATTCAAAATGTCATCCAATATTTTTGAACTGTTTTCAGATCTTGAGTGACTCTTTCCTTTCTCAAGTTCCTTTTTCAGAATGACAATTTCAACTTCTTGCTTCTCACAGTCTTGTTGTTTTTCATTAAGTTGTTTAGTTAGGATATATTCTATTCTTTTGTATTCTTCGAGTTGAGTCTTCAAGTGAATGATGATTTGTTCATTTTCATTGACTTTTTTTTAGATTTCTCTTTCTCTTGATTGTTGTGTTTCCTTAAAATCTAGCAACTATCCTTTTAGTAACTTAGTCTTCTTTTTGTATTGTCTGAGTTCTTCTAGAGAACTGCGGAATTATGCTTCAATATCTACTTCACCTTCCTCTTCAGAGTCTTCATCCATACCAAAAGTATTTTTAGTAGGATTATCATGTTTCTCTATACCCATAAATAGATGCTCTGATTCTTCTTCTTCTTCTTCACTTTCTTCAGATGAGTTGTTTTCTTCTTTGGTGTAGAAGGTCTTCTTCTTTTTGTGGACTTTCTTCTTGTTTCCATTTTTTCTCTTCTTGTACTCTTTGTAAGTTTCTTCACCATCACTTTCTTCTTGTTTTGGATAGGGACATTCGTTGGCAAAATGTCCAACTTTGCCACAGTTAAAACATTTAAGAAGTAGTTTTCTTTTGAATTTACAAGTTCCTTTCTTAAGTTGTTTCATGAATTTTGCTAATTCTTCATCAGATATCTCTAATTGATCTTCATTGGGAATCTGCCCCTGATTCTTCTTAGATTTTCTTGCCTTGAAGGAAGTTTCCCCTTTAGATGGCCTTTCTTTCCCTATCCTCATATCATAGGCTATCAAGATTCCATGGAGCTCATCCATAGTGAGTTTGTCAAGGTTGTCTCTATCCTTTAAGGTAGATATCTTGGCATCATATCTCATAGACAATGATCTCAACACTTTCTGAACAATATATTTGTCTTCTACTATTTCACCCAATGCTCTGACTGAGTTGACTATCTTGTCTACTCTCTGAAGATATTCTGCAATATTTTATTCTTCCTTCACTTTTATATTTTCAAACTGTGCTCTAAGTGTTTGAATTTTGGCTTTTTTTTCCTTTCCATCTCCTTCATAAACAATTTTAAGTTTATCCCACAATTATTTGGTTGATTTGCAATGCAATACTTTTACAAATACATTTCTAGATAATCCACTTAAAATGGCATTAACAACTCTTGAATTGTCACTTCATAACTTATTTGCAGCATCATCAGTTGGTGGGGAAGATGGTACAATGTAGCCATCTTCTATAGATTTCCAAATATCAAATCCAAGTGCCATCAGATGACTCTTCATTCTTATTCTCCAAAAATTATAGTCATGTCCTTTGGACAGTGTTGATATTTTGGATGACATTCCTTGTTGTTGATCCATTGGATTCTTTAGGATATACCTTTTAGTGGTTAGATTGTGGTGAAGGAACCTTGATTTGATACCAATTGTTGGAAATACTGAGAGGGGGGGAGAATCAGTATTACCTTTCATCCAATTAGTAGTTCTTTTTAAAACTTTTTCAACCACAACAATAAATTAACAATGAATTTAAAAAAATAATTAATTGTTTATTAGTAATAATAATTGCAATGTATGTATTACAAAAAGTTGTGATTGTGAAGGACACCAATCCTTTTTAGAGCACCAACTCTAGGAGACACAAATCCCCTTCCTTTTCTGAGCACCTACTCAAGGAAGTTGCAACTCCCAGTTTCTTCAAGAACCAACTTGAAAGGAGGCTCCAACCCCCTAAATGATTCAAGCACCAACTTGGAGGGAGCCACTGAACCCTTGTTGTTTCAGGATTCTACCTGAAAAGGACTTCAATCCTTCCTAGCTCCTCCCTTCCACCCTCACTACACAGTTTTTATTTTTACTTTCATATATTATGGTGAATCTGCTTTATACTTAGATATCTCCTGAGTCACACTTCATTCTTCATTATGATGGGTTTATATATCTTACCAAACACTGTGCATCATTGAACCATTGTGTCTCTTCAATGAATCAATGTGCCTCTTCATTAACAATATAATTTTATTGAAATTAACTTGAATTGACTTCAAATCCCCTTTAAATTAATTAAGTTTAGTTCTATCTTATGTCAATATTTTTTTATGGAATGATCGATCTGAGAAATCCTTAAAAAAAGTGACTAAGACTAACAATTTCCTCATTACACAGAGCTCTAGTTTTGTCGAAAACTCGGCTACTATTGGATCGTGATCATGATTAAATCTTGATTTCCATTTTTGACTGTCTTGGGCACCTAGGCACTTCCTTTAGCCCATTTCCATGGAATTTTACAAAGGTCTAGAATCATGGCTTTAAGTTGTAGTAGGGTTGTGCCTTTTGTGTCTCAGAATTTGTCGCAATGGGGTTGCACCTTTCATGTCTCGAAACTTTTTCGCAATGGGGTTGCGCCTTCTCGTGTCTCGAAACTTGTCGCAATCAGGTTGAGCCTCTAGTGTCTTGGAACTTTCAATAATGAGGTTGCACCTTCTCGTGTCTTGAAACTTGTCGCAATTGGGTTGCGCCTCTAGTGTCTTGGAACTTGTCACAATCGGGTTGCACCTCTAGTGTCTCAGAACTTGTCACAGTGAGACTGCACCTTTCGTATCTTCAAGAGTTGTCACAATGGGGTTTTAATACTACCTCCATGTCATGCGCAGTAGGGGACTCAACAATGTGTTTTTAATACTACTTTCATGTCGTGCGCAATAGGAGACTCAACAATGTGGTTTTAATACTACTTTTATGTCACGCATGGTAGGGGACTAAACAATGTGATTTTAGTACTACTTCCATGTCACGCGCGGTAGGGGAATCAACAATGTGTTTTTAATACTACTTCCATGTCGTGCGTCGTAGGAGACTCAAAAATGTGGTTTTATATTATTTCCATGTCATGTGTGATAGGTTAGATGGATGAAGTGTGGTACATCTATCACCGTTGATATAGAATATTTTGAGTGGTTCGATCTTTGTGCGATGCAACACTATTTATTCTGAGATTGTGTCTTACGTGATCTTTGCATGATGCAGTGTTATTTTTCCTGTTCTTGCTTCCTTCATGATTTCTATGTGATGCAGCGTTATTTCTCCTGTGCTTGCGTCCTGCGCGATCTCGACACTATTTCTTTGAGCTTGTGTCATGCATGATCTCTGCATGATCCAATGTTATTTCTCTGAGCTTGTGTCCTATGAAATATCTGCACCATGCAACATTATTTCTTTTGAGCTTGCATCCAACGCGATGCAACACTATTTCTTCTAAACTTACGTCCTTCGTGATGCAGTGCTATTTCTCCTGAGCTTGCGTCTTGTGTCATCTCATCACTATTTCTTTGAGCTTGTGTCCTGTGTGATTTTTGCGTGTAGTGCTATTTCTATGAGCTTGTGTCCTGCGCAATCTCTGCACGATGAATTTTTTTTTTTTCTGATCTTGTGTCCTGCGCACTGCTGACATCAATGACAACCAAACTTTCAACATACCTCATGGTTTCCCATCAAATATGGGGATGAAAAAATGGGTGTAAATTCAAAACTTGAAAAAAATAGCTACCAACTTAGGGCTTGTTGATCTTCTATGTGTGGGTGGAAATCCTTGCAACAAAACATAAGTTGAAAATACATTTTCCCCATAGATATATCAACATCAAAACATTTCTAGTAGTATTTCCAATCACATATTGAAGTAAAGATGAAGAAAAATATGGTTGGAAATTCCTGCTATGAAATACTTGTTGCCCTATGTGAATCATATCCTCATAAAAGTGCTCTAATGCATATTTTTCATATGAATGTTCATAAAAATTTGAGCATAGTGGTGGTTGAAAATTTTCTTCACATGATAACTCCAAGTGCTCAAAATAATAATGATCATGTCTCCTAGGATATGGTTGTAATTTTCCATGAGAATTTTCTAATGAATAAGTCCTAGGTGGTTAAAACACATGTTTGAACATATCCTCTTCATGTTTCCAAAAATATACATCGTCAATGTATATATTTGTCTGAAAGTGATCATAAAAATTCTCTAAAAAATGTTTCCAAATGAAACATTCTCGAGCCATCATCAATACATTAAATGGGATCCCCATCAAAATGGAAACAACTCATATCCCATTTAAGCCTTCCAACATGGAGAAAGCCAACAATATTTTCAATTGTATGATCATTGGGTTCCAAGGGTTTTCCTAAAAAATATTAACTTTCCAAATCATCAAAGCATGCATCACAGAAGTCAAAAAATTGGAAAGGAGTATAACTTACCATACCTTTATCTTCATTAAACGGAGAAAATATCAGTTTATTATCTTCACGAGGAAGGGTACCCTCTCCAACATGATCTTCTTCATGGACTTGATGTTCAACATGATATGATTCATCAAGGTCTTCTTCTTCAATAGATTCATGAGGTGTCTCTTGCTCTTCTTCATCAATTTGATAACTTCCTTCATGAATATATTTTTCATGTTTTTGTTCTTCATTGAAGTCTTGAGGTGCTTCATCTTCAAATTTTTCATCAAAATATTTATGTATGGGATCAAGATATAGTTGTTGCTCTAGCATGGGAACATTATAAAACTCGTCATCAATATGTTGTAGTTGTATAATATTGATGGATGCTTCTTTATATTAATCCAGGGCCATCATAAGGCGTTCAAAAAAAACCTCAGACCCTTGAGAGAGAGGGCCCCAATATTTGAGGAAGACTTGGATCAAACCTACACAAGAAGTTTTCTTCTCCGGGCTAGTGCAATTCTTGACCCATCTCCATTGATATTCTCCCAAAGAACATATAAATAATCTTATTAGAACATCCTCATGTCTCTCAATGAGATTTGAAGCATAGTCAAGGAATGATGAGATATGCAAAATAACACAAAGAGCATCACCATTAAGTTTCACAATATTCTTTTCCCATTTTGGAGGGAAGTTATTTGGGTATCCCAGAGGATACAATTAATGAAGTTCCCATGGTTCCATGATTCCTTCATTTGATAACATGGAAATTTATACAAAATCTTAAAATAAGATGACACCTTAAAAAATATTTGTGGAGTCGCTAAGGTGAATCTTCAATGCCTTTATAATAATGATTTCTTCACCTTACAAACATAGAGTATTCAAAATTTACATATGGAAAAGGGATTCTTCCCTCAATGGAGTCACCATAGGAGAAAACTAGGTTAGGATTTGATTTATACTCATCATACAAGGTTGAAACATAGACTTTAGATATCCAAGAAAAAAGACTCAATTTTGTCTAGCAATGGTGCCAAAATGTTACCACACAATATAGCACGAAGTGTAAAGCCTTCACAAGGCACTAAGACTAGTAGAACATGGAATATGTTGCCACTATCACCTAAGAAAAAAATTCCCTCTCTTTAGTGACATAATAGTATCCAACACAAGGGAGGCTTCCTCGTTAGCCTCAAAGAATCCCTAGGCAAGCAATAAAGTCTAGGCCCCACTAGGGTGACTACTCACACTACCACCAAGATAAGGATAGGAAAAACAATAGAGAGATGGTGGAAAAAAACAATTTCCACATTTTAAGTATTAAGGACTCAAACATAATAAATAAACTCCCCAAGTCAAGTACAAGTTTAATAAGATCCCCAAAAAATAGAAATAAAGAAAACATATAAGGGTATAGTAAAGTTTGTAAGAAATGTATGAAATGACAACAATGGAATAAATTATAACAGTAGTAAAGAAACTATTACACTGGTAAATTAAATGATCTTCAATACTATAGAGATTTTTCAGTAGTGAAATACACAATTTTAAGCAATGGTAAACATTATTTCAACAGTAAGATAGTTTACTTTTCAACAGTAAATGAAATATTAAAGTAGTAAATAAAAGATTGTAGCAGTAGAAATAATATCCCTTTGATCACATAATTTTTCAGTAAATAAGAGGGCTAAATACTAGCTTAAATTAGGGTTTTAATTTCCAACAAAATAAAAAAAATAAACAACAAAAATTAGCCCTAAATCCCTAGACGTTTTACCTTACATGGCTATCATAACACTTCAAAAAATTAAATTAGGGTTTCAACAATGTAGTTTAGGTCAATAGTATGCCTAAACACCCTATAAGTCTTGGTCTTTATGGATGAAAATGATTTTTTTGTACCAAATAAACCCTAAACCTAACCCTAAACTAGTACAATTCAAGAGTAATGATTGACTATTATGGAGGAAAAGACTAGTGCCTAATATTTTGGGCATATCAGACAATTAAAGATTCTTCTTTGGGAGTATGAAGTGGATTATTTTAGGGTGAGGCTTAGAGGTTTTCCACTACTAACTCTAGGCAATCCTCCTAAAATATTAAGGGATGATGCAAGGGAAGATTCCTCCACTAGTGAACCTTCCAAGAATTTTGACAAGAGGGTTTGTTCAAGAATGATCCAAGAGGATGAACAACCACCACTAGACAAACAACATCAATCTAAAAATATACAATGCATAAATAGAACCATGAGATGAAAATATAATGCTTACTCAAAACATATTCCATCCATCATAACCTTAATTTCCACGTCATCCAAGTAGTAGTAGAAGATCCAAAAGCATAGCTCCCCAAAAAGTCACCCTAGTTAACCATCCATAGAATCATTCATGAAAGAGAATAAGTAGACGTAGACTACAAGAGTGATAAATCTCCACAAGTAGCAATGATTCACAAAATGATAAAAAATTCTTATTTATATGAGAGATGTAAGTGAAAAGTTTCCATGAAAGGGTGGAAATTTTCATCTCAATAGGTGCCTCATCATCTAAAGGGTGTTAAATTTCAGAAAAAGGTTCCAAGAAGCCTCAAAACATCACATCAAGGCACCCCATGGCTTCAAGGGGTGTGGAATATCATATAAAGGTGTCATTCCATCACCAAGAATCCCCAAATGTCACATCATGGTGCCCCATTGTCAAAAAGTGATATGTCTTATCATCAAATTGAAACATCCCATCATGAAAGGGTGCTATCATCCATGGAAAGGTGCCTCATAATTTCTCCAAATGCAACATCCTCAAGAAAGGGTACAATTTCCTCCATATAAGGTGAAATATCCCATCAAGCCATCATCACCATGAAAGGAACGCCCCATCATCAATGAGCACAAGGTCATGCCCTTGTGTGATAGGGAGTCTCATGAATGGAGGAATGTGATCAAAACCCCCAAAATCCTCCTAGGAGTTCCAAATGACCTATCTCAAGTGGTGGGGATGACCTTCATACAAGTGAGGTAGTAGCCACTAGTGCATCTGGGTCAAATTCCTACGGCGCGTTCGACGTAATTGCCACTTTATATTGTCAGAAGAACAACAAACATTGGACCCCCTCAAACGTCATTTCACAGGACATCGTTTTTCCGATGACAGAGTGTTCATCTATATTGCGACGTTCTATGACGCCATGTGTCACCATGAATTTGATTGTTCAACCCCCATATAGACATCGTAAGACCGACATCTAGGTCGTGGCAAGACCGACGTCCTGGATGTGGCAAGAGAGACATCCTGAAGGTGGCAAGAGAGACATTTTAAACATGGCAAGAGCGACGTTTCAAAGGTGGCAAGAGAGACGTCATGAAGGTGGAAAGAGAGATGTTTTGAAGGTGGCAAGATAGACGTTTCAAAGGTGGCAAGAGAGACGTTCTAAATGTGGCAAGAGCGAAGTTTCAAAGGTGGCAAGAGAGACGTCCTTAAGGTGGCAAGAGAGATGTTTTGAAGGTGGCAAGAGAGATGTTTCAAAGGTGGTAAGAGTGACGTTGTGGAGGTGGCCAGACCGACGAGATGAGGTATCAAATCCGACGTGGTTGCTATGGGAGAGACACTCTAGGATGTGGCAAAAGCGACATCCTGGAGGTGGCAAGAGCGACGTGAAGAGAGTCCAAGACGTCGCAATAGCGACGGTTTTGTAGGTATTTAAAAAAAAAATACAATATCAATATCAAGACCTATGAAGCAAACAAACAACTCCAGGCAAGGTAGGAAATCAGAAGTTTTTTTTATGTGAGTTTAAATCACTTACATAGGAGTTTAAATCACTTACAGACCAAGAAAATCCACCCCAATAACTCTAATGTTGAGACCCGAAAGAGATTGCACCAACAACGCCAAGATTTAACTTTGAAGTATGGATGGTATTTACACCAGTTCTCAGCATGTCGAGAAGAAAAAAAACCCAGCAGTAAAACAAAACCCTCCTAAAATGGGGGAAGGTTACACTAAACCATGAATCACTGTTTTCAGTTAGTATTTTACATGAATTTCAACGGGAGATGGTCTAAGACACAAAAGTATGTCCTCGAACCTGCTCTACCCAATGAAATATTTTTGGGTACATCTTTACCAACACAATATGGTTGTAAACTCCAACTTCGCTCTTAAACCTCTACATTGTTCTTTGTTGATAGAAAACCAGATTATATTGACCATGCAAATCATATGTATACAGTCCACACATCATTCTGTCTAATACCTGTACCACATCCTGGACATTTGCGGTGCCGAGTCTCCAAGTTCCGTTGAATACAAGGGCCACAAAACAAGTGGAAGAACTTGGTAATCACAACCTATCATAAAGCACAAATAAAATTACTTTCAAATTGATCACAAATCCAATAAATCTAAGACGAAAATGAACATTGTAACTTCCCCTTTGCAGCGTTCAATGCAATGACACTAAAGTCACTAACAAACACTGAAACATTTAAGAATATAAATGTTGGATTTAATATGCTTACTTCTTTAGGCCTATCATGGCAAACACTGCATTTTAAAATCACCTTGTACTCTTTGATTTCTTCTTGAAGTCTTTCTACAGCTGTTTCACTGTCATTAAGGGAACTGAGGCATGTAAATTTTGTGTTCAAAGCGACCAGTTCTTCCTCAATTCTCTTTTTCCCAAACCTGGTGCATGCAATATAACAGATTGGATTGTTGAGGCATGTAATACATGACAAGAATGATGTACAAGACAGGAAAAAATTATTTTAACTCACCTCTCATTCTTCAACTCCACTTGCAGATCAATAATTTTGTGTTTGCACTGTTCGGACTCCTTTTGCACAGCCTCAAGACAAGTCTTGAGAGACTGTGACTCTTTCTCTACATCTACCAATTTTCGTTTTGTACTATCTAAATTAAGTGCATACTATCGACCATCTTCAGTAACCTTTCCAATTTGATCCAAGTAAACCCTCACCTGCAAAATAAACAAGGGGGAGGAGGAAAAGATGAGAACAAAAATAACATGGCTATTACCCAAAGACAGTTGCATATACTTCATAATTGCACCTGTTCTTCAAGGCGCATAATCTTCTGTTTATACATCTCAGCTGAAGCACCAGCCTACTGCAATTGCTTTGTCGTATCTTGTTTATCCATAAGAAGAGAATTTTGAACCTGCTTTGCCTTGACACTCTAACACAAGCTCAAGTTCAAGTTTATTATGAATATGTTGGATGGTCTTACCTGTATATGATATCTGCTGGAACGTAAAAATGTTTGGAAATGCAAGCTAGACCATTAGGTTATATAATAACAAAACATACAATTTAAAAGTAATAAAACTACATGCCATGAGAAAACAAACCCAATACATGAATTTCTATTCTCCTAGCAGTCCCCACAAACAAAATCAAAATCAGGTGAGTTTAGTACTAAAATTGTCCATCATCAAAACACAACCACTTGGGCATAAACAAGTCCATACACATGAACATGTTATTACATATAATAAGAAACAAAGTCATGATGATTTATTTGCGTGCATGATGGGACACATAGCAGGCCCACAAACTAAATAAGATTGCAAAAATTTTAAGGCCATTTGGCATGCCCGAAATTTTAGGAGTAGTGAGTTTCTCTCTCGTTGGAAAATTGAGGAGACATATTGGAATCCCATATATTTTGGCATTTATAAAATTACAAACGGTTTTCATGATTTTAGGAATTTGTGGGAAAAACATTAAATTGATGTAAACTAGAGAATACAAGGAGATTTTGGAACATATAATTGAATGGAGGCTTTCTGTTTTTTGGGGGCCCATATTTAATAACTTTCTGCTCTGATATTTTTACAGACTTGATCTATTGGTGGCTTTAATGATTTGTTTTTCTGTTATACCTACTGATATTTGGAGAGAAAACTGCATGCAGAGAGTGAGCCAAAAACATTGCGTGAAAATTTTTGCAGATGTATAATGCCTTTCAAGGAGGAGAAAAACTGAATGTATGATGATAAATATTCCTCTATTAATTTCAGATATTTATTTATTTATTTGTGAAATAGTACATTATATTACTTCAAAGGTCAAATCTGTATATCATGGAACAAAAAACCTACATCATTCAAACAACAGGGGTTCCAATAAAATCATGCCCTTAAAAGGCCAAAAAAGCTAGCATATGTGCTTGTGCACAAATAGAAAGAGACTCAACATGACAATGAAATACATTGAGCTTGACTCTCACAAATCATGCTTAAAGCTTCTCCAATCACCAAGGCTAAGAGAAGAGGGGTCTTCCTGAAAACTAACTTTACATATATACTTCCACAGAAAACCAATGGCGATCAACCATAGAGAATGCCACAATGATTTATAGCTATCCCAAGCCATCTAAAAGTATCACCCAAAAGAGGGCTTTTCCATGAAAGTGAGATTGTAAAGACTGGTATTCATCCTGAAACCATGTTCAAAAACCTATGTTTGTGTTGCAAGGATGAAATGCCCCCATTCAAATTTCATCTACATACTTTGTTCATGTAATTTAGCAGTAGAATTCAGCCTGAAACCATGTCAAAAAACCTGTGTTTGTGTGGAAAGCATAAAATGATGCCCCTGTTCAAACTTAATCTATGTACACTGTTCATGTAAGTTTATTGCAGTGTTTGCAGACACCGTGTAAGGCTATTAGGAGAAAGAATAGTAAAAAGAGAAGAGTTGCTCTACATCACTTGGCCAACTGGACCACTTC
>ML780940.1:279133-309606 GCA_009831015.1 Picea engelmannii
GCATGGTTATGACTGAGGGCATATTTCAGATTTCAAATCAACTAAAATGTTTTTGAAGAATATGAGCCCTCCCATATCAAATTGTGACCACATTTTACCAAAAATAAGTTTACTAAGAAGCTAGTGGCTCAGACTTTCTGAAATGGACTCTAGTCTGCCATCAATAAAGTGAACTTGTGCATGCAATGATAGAAAGAATTTATTTTTCTATGACAGAGTAGACACTATTTCCTAGATATTGTAAGATGTAAATGTTGTATTTCAGGTTTATTTCCATTGTCAAGTGCAATAGTCCTTATTCCAGCTAAACTGCTATAGAGCCTATTGTACAGACTATATGGATTCCATACAACTACAGTTGTATGGTCTGCTTCTTTCTTTAGAGGGGAATTTTAAAACTGTTCATGTGCCACAACAAAGTATCCAAAACTTCTATGGAGGACAGACTCATTTCTAAGCTTAGATTCCTTTTTAATCTCACTTGGAAAGTCATTTATTATGTTGTAGAAATCATGAGAAAGGCTGAAGTGAACTAGATTTATTTGAGGTCTTTAATGAGTAAATTTTACTGTAAAAAGATCAAAGCCTTATACTAGTAGAGATTGGATTGACATTGTGATTCAAATTATATTAATGTCCAAGGATAACCATAAAGGCTCATGGGACTGCAGAGAATTAAAACGAATACAAACGAGAAGGGTGTTTTCCAAACAACTCCACAAAATATATATGAAACAAGCAAGAAAGAAAAATAAAATAAAGATATAAGCTAAAACTGTGAGCAAGTGAGAATACCAGCAAAGAATGAAGGAAAGTGCCTAGCTAGATTTTCCCCTTCAATATGACCCAGTCTCAATTGCAATCATCTGCTATCTGTCTGCAGCTGGTTTTCTAGATTCATTTATTTTATTTAGAATTTTCCATTTTATAGGGATTTTAGAGGTAGGGAGACTGAAGTTGATTCCATTTGAACATAGTTCGGTATCCATATTTGCATCAATTGTCAGGAAAAGAATCTGAATATACTTACCAAAGCCTATCTAAACATGATTGAAAATCCCATGGAAAAGATCTCTGTAAATAATCCTGGACCTTGCTGGACATAAACATCATTCAAACTTTTACATTGTTGATTCAGACATATTCTTAACACCAACTGTTACAAAGCCATTATGAATCTAATAAGGCACAATGTTGTCATTACAAGTAGTAGATCCTTAATGGAGGATTCAAAATGACAAATGGTTTGTATTTTCAGACTCCTCGTGACTTGTACATCACTTTGGACTATACAGAGGAAAATTTTGGTCAAATTTAGCATGCATGAAGAGCAAAACACCACTTGAAATTGACCTTTCTGCCACATTTTGGAGTAGCACGCTACGCTTTCTGAGTACTTTTGGGAGAAGATGAGTTTGAAGGGCCAGATCATGTCAATTTTGTTTCTTAAGCATTTCAACAATTAGTAGACATCCCCAAATTTCTAGAACACTTTTTAGATCTATATTTGGACCTCGGGAAGGCCTCCAAAACTCCATTTTTCCTAGCGCGCTACGCTTTCTATCAGTTTCGCTATGCTTTGTTCTGGAATTGGGTTTTTCAGCAAGTTTTTGCCAAATTCGACATCTATGAAGTAAAATGTTACTTTTTGATGTGGTAATGATGTAATAGGGTGTAAATCAATCAATTATAGTGTTTTTGAGGTATATTCATGCTTGGACATGAATTTTTGGTCAAATGTATTGGTTGAGGAAAAATGGGGATTGGTTGTAACCTCCCTAGATATATCACACTACCTCCTAAAACATGAAAACTTTAACACTCTACCATAATTCTCATCTAATTCATGTATTCATAGTTCACTTACCGTTATAGCATGGATGTATGCTACTCTCTTCCCTCATTAATATATCATTCTATGTTTTCCCTATGAAACTACAATAACTTTATATATAATTTCCTGTATATATTCATTTTTTTAATTGAATCATAATCCATGTGTTTCCACATGTTTCCTAGTATTTTTTCTCACAATCCAAGTGTCTTAGGGTTTATCCCTAGGAGGACCAAGGAAACATGAAGGAGGAAATGAGGACCATGGGTGATGTGGTGATAAAAAGGAGTTGCCTACCGGGTCCACTCAAAGATTGGCCCAGGGCCATTTGCAGGGTTGGTCGGTTCTTGGCTTGTTATCATGTCGCTCGGTAGCACATGGGTGGTAAATGTAGTGAAAACTCATCTTGGGAGGCACTTTGAAAGAGCACTCTTCTCCACTTGTCGTGGAGTTTGGGCGATCATTGTGGCTCCCTTGTAGGGCTTTGCATTTGTATTCCTTGGGAAAATTCTTGGTAACACATGAGTTGTGTTGTGGGCTCTTCAGATGGTTGCGGGATATAGTATATATAGGTTGGATTTGAGTCATTGAGATCCTTTGTGGATGATGCGATTTCTTTTGGTTTTCATTTTTCAAGTCCCGTTGTGTTGTTGGCTTCATGAAGCCAATGTGATGTATTGTGTTTTATTTGTTGACAGTGGAGGTTTTCCATTCGTGCGGAAGGTGGTGCGGGAAACGAGCTGGTTGTTGGGTCTTCCTGAAGATTGGCCTTGGGTCATTTGTAGGGTGGTCGACATCCAGTACATGGGTGACAGTGAGGACAAATGCCTACATCACTTTTGTTATTCATCATGCATCTGGTGGAGGTATGTCCATTTCTATATTTATGATTGATGACACATGCATTGATGGTAGATTACTGATGGAGGGCATCATTGGCACATGGTAGTTAAGATGGGGGATTTTCCATGGATGACTTTCATACTCTTAGAGAGAGAGTGTCTACAATGAGGGCCGACTACCAACAGTTGTTGACGGACATGGACTACCTGTTGGGGATTGGAGAGATGTATTACGGGGCTCTGAGGGAGAAGGAATTGGAGGTGGACAGACTCACTCAATAACATTCACCGTCACCCTTTTGACACTCTTTAATTCTTTTCCCAGCTCTAATGTTTTCTGACATTCTTCCCCACAGACTTATACTGAAACAAATACCTTCTTTTTGTTTGCCGAGAAGACCCGCAAACCCTTTTTGAAGCATTGTTATTATAGAAAACTTGTCGCAACATCCATCAAATGCAACATATTTATAGATTTTATCACGTCGCAATTCCGATGTTATATAAACCTAAGTGACTGTTAGTATTTTGACTTGGTCAACATACTAAGGTGGCCGTTGGAGGGGGGAAACCTAGTTTCCACAATGTCGCAATTGCGACAACAATCTTCACAAACGTGGCAAGAGAGACGTTTATGTCATAAACGTGGAAATAGAGACAAATAGGTGGAAAAAGTGGCAAGAGAGACGACAACGTGGCAAGAGAGATGTCAACGTGGCAAGACTGACGTTATCGAGCAAGATGAATTTTTTGTTTTGTTTAATTTCCTCTATTTTGCGACAATATGGACAATTTTGTCCATAACGCCGCAAATAGAACATCGAAATTTTTACAATATGTACTAGTGAGCCCCTCAACGTCCTCCAAAGGATCTAAGTGTCAACCAAACATGTGCAATCATCATCTGAGAAGGGGCTCATGTGATCCAAGATGCATCATGGAGACTAGAAGCAAGGTACACAATCCAAACACAACATATAAGGTGATTCACGTTAATACAAAATCCATTATATATATCTGATAGAATATTCTCTTCAAACTTCACACTATCTCATAAAATTATAAAATTTTCCAATTTTAGGTATGAGAGGGTTATTATTACTCCCTATTACGTGTGCAAGTACCTAGACCAAGTAGTATGTCCCAGTGAACCCATCAAGGAGTATGTGCAATGGTAGTGGTATGGATTGGGGTTTACTTGATGGGGTGGATGTCATTGACATGAAATGCCATGTATAATAGTCATCCTCATGTGCACCTTTGTAGAGGGAGTGATTAGGCAATGGGGTTCCCTTTCCTCAACATTGTATCTTTCCAAACCCCTGGTTTCCTTTTTCTTTATATATTTAACCTTTTTGCATTTTTAAATTTGATTTGATAAGTCCTTTCATAAGATATGCATTCATTGCATAATACTTGGGGTGATGGCCTCTTAGAGAGGGTGTAGAGCTCACGTTTCTTTGTTTCTTTTCCCTATATTTTGAATTGGGGGATCTTGCTCTTTCTATATTATTTTTTTATAAAGTTGCATCAACCTTAGGTTTTCAATCCCCTTCTTACAAAATGGCAACAAGTTCCCTAACATGGAAAACAACCATATGGTGGCCTATATACATAATGGCAATAATTGGTCAATCATTGACCATTTCCACCCTTAGGAACATCCTGAAAATATTTCTTTCTTCTCTTTCTTGAGGAAGCACCTCGATTGGTTCTGGGCTTGGGCGTGCTTCGTCGCTTCAGACATTGCACAAAGAAAAAACATTGTTATAAGTTTTTTTCCTCAATGAATTAAAATACATACAAAATGATACATTGTAATTTAACCTAAGACAATTCACCGCATATGCTACTGATAATCGTGAGCGTGTTACCCTCCTCCACGACCCCAATCTCTCAGTGATGCCACCCTGTGTCAGTTACAAGGATCAAATATAGAAAATGAAAAAAATATTCGTAAAACAAAATTAATGATACATACAAAAATATCAACTCATTATCTCACCGTGAATATCTCGGGCCTCGATGGAGAGTCGTTGGTAGGTGGAGCGCTTGGTTGTACAACCTTCTTTGAGGAAACCTCTATTGTGGCAGGCTCAGTGGATGGGGCCAATGGAAATTGTGGTGGGGGTCGGTGGCATATGGGTGCATCCACTATGGATGGATACGATGGAATAGGTGGTGCAGATGGGTGGCCTATGGGTGAATCCACTAGTGATGCATGGAAAATGACAGGTGTTGGGGGTGGGCAACGATGGAACCCCACATGATATACCGGTGATGGGAACTCCCTTGGCATGGAGTAAGCTAATCCAGAAGCAGATCACAGGTGCCCAGGGAGTGTAGTAGTATTGTAACTAGCAAATATGTCTACAGCCTGCATACATATTAATAATATTGAACTATTAGTACCAAATAGTAAAATTGAAAAACATAAACACAACAAATTTGAAATTTAAACAATAATTAACTCTACACATGATACGTGTGATGCAGGTGACTTGTCCATCCTAGATGGAAATTCCCTAGCATTGCTTTCTTCCACATCCTGTAGAAACACAAGAACATTAAAAATTTGAGGATTCCATAAAATAAAGAAATGACTAGGGTGAATTTATCAAATGTGACACATACTTGTGTATGGGCTACACCCAATGAGCAGACTACCTTTATTGTTGCATCAATGATGGAGATATGCACTAATGCATCCATGGGCGTAGAGGGTCTGCTACATGGACATAACAACTGCAAAACAACATACAATAAAAAAATGATATAAATACACATAATACAAAACAAATATATAAGAATTAAGAACATAATCATGGTTAAGATACTAACCTCCTCCATGAAGCTGTGTTTTCCATTGGCCTCCATAGACCCATAACAGGTTTTCCAGCAGCTCGAGCATCTATGAGGTTCACATATATGAATGTTATGTTCATGTGCCCTCTCCTCACTAAAATCTGTTGTGTGGGGTGAAGCTCCAACCCCTCTATCAATGTCATCGATAGTCACCTCCTGCCAAGATAGTGCAACAAAGCTGTCATGTTGCACTAGGCTCTGGTTCAATGATGAAATAGCTCATTATACTTGTTGCAATCTCTCTGCAACAAGAGGATGTTGGGCAGGGGGGTCAGGCCTTCACCTAGGGGATGAGGACCTAACATGGGATCACACCTGGCATGCTCTCAGTCCTGTGCGGACCCTTGACCCACCCCCTGGAACTCACCCATGTCAAAGTAATTGACATGGTGACCAAAAATAAATTATGCCCATAAATTTCTCAAAAACTATAAGGGAACCTCCATGTTATTGCAGGGAGGCTTATCAAAAACCATATACCACCTATCCATCTAGTTTTGACTAATCTATGGATGGATACACCAATCAATACAAATGTGTTTTTTGGTCAAAGATAGTTCTTTTCCATTTCGAGGATCCCTAAAAATAGACAGTAGTTCTTGTTTTGAAATACACAAGTCTCTGATTTGGTTTCTATCCAATCCAGTGTTTTAGTACTCAAACACTCTTTCCCTATACTCAGAAATATAAGTCAATTTCCCTTGGGCACTTGCAATGGACCTCACAATGACACCCAAAGAAGTAGCCAAGGACACTCTAATTGGTTCTTTGGTGCCCCTTAACTTATCTACAAGTGTTCTTAATTTATCCAACCCCCCATCAATTTTGGTGTTTAGAATGGGTGGTTTTGGTGCGTTGAGGTTTTTCTCTCCTTGGTCTACTGGTGGGTGGTTTACATTATCATTGAGTTCCATTTTGTAATATATGTTGCAGTTTAATAAGGAAATTTAATAAGTGAACTTATGACTAAGGTATTACAAACAACAATTTATTTAATCCCAACAAAATCATTAACATAATTTTGTGTAAAACAAAGAAAAACTATGTGTTATCTTTACAATGAACTTGAAAAAAACCTATACAAGATTGGTGAATTGTTGAGATATTTACATTCAAGTATTAATTATGTGTAGTGAACCTTGCTAATAAGTTTTCAATTCCATTGGGATTTACATCCATAACCTATGACTAATTTTTTTTTATTTTTTTGCAAGACCAAGAAAGGAAATGACAAAAAATCAACCATACCTTTCTTGTGATGGACACATTGGAAAGATCATGGGCTTTTCTCCTTTACTTGGCCTATGGTTTTGCTTTCCCAATCAATGAAATCCACAAGGCACGATGTGAAAATGAGCACAAAATGCGCCCGTGGTCCTTAAAAAAAGGGCACAACAAGAACATGTTCTTGTTAAGAACACACACACGGTCCTCTTAGGAATGTGTGTACATTCCTGAGAACATGCACGTATTCCTATGAGTGTGTGTTCCTTCTGAAGCCACCAACTTCACACACACACACACACACACACACACACACACACATATATAAAGATGTTATTAAAATAGGTGAACATAGAAATATTTTATTTATGGTCCACATTAAAATTGTTTTTAAATGCCATGTGTCAACTCCATAATATTAAGCATTGAAGGAATTAAGCATCTCCCTCATTTTGGGAAGTAGAAAGTACCTATTCACCAAATCATAATTTATTTACTTTTAATTAATCTATCTCTTTCTCTCTCTATCTCTCTATATATATAGAAAGAGAGAGAGTTGATATATAATTATTTTACTTAAGATGGATATTGAAATATTTTGTTTATTGCCCACATTGAAATATTTTATTTATGACCCACATTGAAATTATTTTTTTCTTATTAATATTTTTTTAAATGCCACATATCAACTTTAATTAGGGAATTACACAACTCCCTCATTGTGAGAAGTAGAAAACACCTATTAATCAAATTGTAGAATTATTTTACTTACGATGGATATTGAAATATTTAATTTATGACTGACATTGAATTTTTTTTTTTATTAATATTTTTTTGAAATGCCACGTGTCAACTCTATGTTGAGCACAAAAGGAATTACACATCTCCCTCATACTAGGTTGTACAAAGAACCTTTCAATGCAATGACAATATACATCACATTCTTTTATTATTTACAACAAATATAATAAGGTGTTAGCATGTAGTTGACGAAAAATATAATAGGGTGTTAGCACGTAGTTGTGGAACTTCAAGTCATAATAGTTATTGAACATCCCATTTCTTCCATTTTCCTTCAATATATAATATTGTGATAAGAATAGAAGATGTTGATATAGATACTTTTTTACCAATCTATTTAATATGTTCCTCTTGTTGTAATCCATAGGATTCTTGTAAAGCTAAAATCATTTTTGTGCATCCTTAGTGTAATAAATGGTAGCCTAAATTTCAAGAAAAGAAGATAATCTTTGATGAGAAAAAACCACTGTTTTAAATGTTGAAGTGTGATGTGGGCTCACTTGCAATAGTCCCACAATGTGTGAGTTGAAAAATTCATCAAAGAATTTCGTGCAGTGACATTATACAAATTCGTGGCATGTAATAATTTTTTCACGGCATATACATTTATATTGAATAATTATACTACAAAATGCCGACAGTAGTGATGCATTAAGCTAGTAAATATACTACAAAAATATGATAATCAATGACTCGTTAAGTTCTTAAATATACAATTATACCATGAGCTAACGAATTAGAACAACCAATTAATGACTAAGAGAGATACTACCAAAATTTAGTCACATTATAAGGGACTTAGATTATACTACCATCATTCTCCTCCACAAAAATAGTAGCTTAAATACATGTTTTAGTTTTTTTTGTAGCAACAAATTAGCCACTTTATATTTGTGTTGGATCAATGCTACTAAGTTGACATTTTATAATATCCAATTTTTTATCCCTAGAATATAATATGTAATAATGATGTATTATTGTGTAATGTGGTTTATGAGATGGGAATCAAGCCATGTGGGTCAAGATATAATGATCTCATGTTATGTGAAATGTATTGTAAACATTCCTATTGTGGAATTCAAGTCCAAGGCCCGACTAGTGAGTGGATAGAGTCCAAGTGGTGGGCTAGGTTTACAATGTGGTGGGTATATTTTGTATTATGTGCTCGTGTGAATGTAAAAACATGTATGGAAATAAAAATTATTAATAGCATAATGTCCACCAAAATGGTTTCTTTATGGAGCAACAAGGGGACTATGATATCACAAGACAGGAAGAGGAAAGGGGGTTGTTGGCTGATTTAACCTTGTAATTGTCCTTTAGAAGTACTATCCATTTTTTCCCATGCTTCCTTACAACTATCTCATCAATCTTTTACTTGTGCGTATGAACTAAGTACAAGTATCATTCTTTCATATCCTTGGTAAAAGAGAGGGGCCTTAAGCAAGAAAATCTCTTCCAGTGTCTATTCTATGCAAATTATACTAGGACGGAAGTGAGGAATCCATTTGAGGGCATGGAGAGGAGAAACAATCCATGCTATGGGGACGTTTCTGCCTGTTGTTTCATGGCTATTATGATGGTTGTTATAACTGGAAATGACAAGAGTTTCCCATTTTTTTATGGTGGGTAAGAACCCATAGAGGTTGGGAAACGTGTTGTTAAAAATGTGGAAGAAAAGAGCATGTTTGGAGAGAAATATAATGTCTGGAATGTCCTTAGTAGTTAATATGAAACCTTTATACCTTCAATCCTATTATCGGTACTCATTCACTATCTTGAGCCAAAGTGTATTCTATCCTAGGTCATTACTAGAAGGAAGATAACAAATTGATCTCTCTTTGCACACATTAAAGAGCATTAGAAGGGAAGAGAACTATGATGGATGGTTGAACAAAGAAGGAGTGGGTCTTCTTTGTGTTGTGTGGGGTAGTGGAAGAGAGTGCCATGGCTAGTCTAATTCCTAGAAGAGGGCCCAAAGAGATTTGTAATGAGTAGAATTCTTTCCATGAGAGTAATGGGTTGGGTTGAGTGATCTTAGAGCCTAGTAGGAGGTCCCTTCACCTTAGTGATATCATGGTATATATTGGGGGTGGAATCCATAGACGATTCCTATGATTGGGTGGAAAACCACTCTTTAGTAAACAATTTGGTGGACATGGCTTCATTTGTAAATAAGTGTTCATCTTTGTTTTCTTGTGGAATTCTTTTATGTTTTGTTCATGTAGTGAGATGAATGGGTAATGAAAGAATTTGGATTATGCAATGTTATTTTTTTTGTTATTTTATATATTTCATATGATTCTTTTACTTTATTTCTATTAGAGCTTCAATTTGGCATCATAGTTAGATTATGTGTCTATGTAAACTTTTGTGTAGCACTGGATGGCGAAGGGAGACATCTTGGAAATATTATAGATTGACAATGAAGAAATTTGGATTTGCATTGCAGTACCCCATCACCTCAGCAATGGTAAAGAGGGGGATGGGTAGACCACAAATTGTCTTGATAACTTGGACCCTATTGTGACCTTCCACTTGGTTGTAACTGACTAGTTTGTACTACTAATGTGGACAATGCCACCTATCCTCCACATGTGCTTTGGTGGTCCTATGGGCTATATAAGTCGTAAGGTATATGAGGCCTTATGAATATCCCACAATTGTTGACTTGCAACATTGATCCATGAAGGGGAGAGAACATGGCACTAGGTAGAGCCTCTCAACACTTAATATTTTTTTTTGTTGCAAGGTAACAAGATTGAGTTGAGTGAGATTTGAACTTTAGACCTCATTTTTTCCAAAATATTCTTCTCCTTCCATGGGAAACTAAGCACCATATAACAACTTAAAAGGCATGGCTTAAATTTGTTATAAGTTTGAGCACCAAGCCTTAGATCATACTAGGCACCACACATTTTAATTTAAGCTTAAGCACCAAGCATTAGTTAATACTAGGCATTACACACTAGTTTTTTGAAATAGCGATATAGTGGTGAGCCTAGAAGAACAATACTTATGTGGGTACTTGCCATTTTTCAGTGGGTAGTTGCAATTGAGAGATGGAAGGGTTAGTTGTAAATAATTCATTAACACTCTCATTAGTCAATGGTCATTGTGCCAAAGATGCTTTTTATAGTGAGTATGAGGGAGATGTGTAATTTCTTTTGTACTCAACATGTAGTTGACACATGGAATTTAAAAAAAAAATTAATAACAAAAAATATTTCAATGTCCCCCATAAATAAAACATTTCAATATTCATTAAGTAAAATAATTATATATCGACTCTAGAGAGAGAAAGAGATAGAGTAATTGAAAGTAAAAAAATATGATTTTGTTAATAGGTGCTTCTACTTCCCAGAATGAGGGAGATGCCTAATTCTTTCAATTCTTAATATTACTTAATGTTATGGAGTTGGCATGTGGCTTTTAAAATAATATTAATAAGAAAAAAATTCGATGTAGGTCATATATATATATATATATATATATATATATATAACAATTGAAAGTTGTTCGTGGCATTTAAAAAATATTTTAACATTCACCTTAAGTAAAATAATTTTATATCAATATTCACTTTTAAGTTAATGTCAAGGTTGAGTATGAGGGAGATGTGCGAACATTTCTTCAAGTTTTGTACTCTAAAAAAAATTGCATTTCAAAGAATTTGATACCTATCGAGGCATGATAGATTAAACTGATTTATTATATCCAGTAAAGACATGTAAGTGGGTTGTTATATGAATCCTAAAAAATTTCCATAGAAAATAAAAGGAATCTATCCATCCAATATTGAGAAGTAACAACTAATTAAAAGTTTCTAAATCATTCAGTATACCAATCCCATCAAAATAACCAATGATTTCTTGAGACTTAAGAAATAAAGACAATCTAGTATATCATATACCCTTACATGAAGATGAATCCCCTCCCAAATAGAAACATTAATATTAATCCCAAAATTTTGAAAGTTAACTTTCTTATAACAAGTATTTTTTGTTCATAAATACACACCCACATTGATGTGGATGGACAATTCAATCAATAGTAATGTATAACATGTTTTTTTGGAAATGTTTTTTCATTTTTAAAATTTATATAATAATATAATTTAAATATATATAAAAAGAAAATTGCACATAATATTTTTAGTTATATTAATAATAATAATAATAATCTATTTTTAAGGCCCGAGACTTCCTTTATTTAACGATTTTGACTATGGATATATATGTACAGAGATATATTAAAAAAAGTCAAAAAAATAAAATATATGTTTGTTTATTTATATTAACAAGTGTTGCATGTCAACGTAGTCCTCGTCGAGTTGGAATGGGAATAAATGCACAGGGATGGGGGAATAAGTAGTGGAGGAAAATGGAAACTGTAGAGGACACGTTGAAAGCATCATGAAGTACAGGTGGTATCCATGCAGAAAATGACACGTGGATCCTAGAGCAATTGTGGCATTGAAACCATTTAGTTTTTGAAAGCATTTTCATTATAATTATATTGTGTTTTGCATAATCCATCTTGCTTTTATTTTTACCAGTAGTACACCAGTCAAAGTTTGATTTGCCATGTTCAAAATTTATGTTCCTACCTTGCATGTTTTATCTCTTCAATGTATTTATGAAATTCATTCATAATGATTTCTGTATACTTTCAACTGGTTAGATTTAAGTACAATTTTCATAGTCACTTCTTTAAATATATCATCTGGCTTCTGTGTCTCTGTATGTGTTAGGATAAATAAAGTTATATGCAGTGGAAAAGAAACACATTTTTTTTTTTTGAATCATACTGTGTTCTTATAGATGTGGTACTCCTCTATAAGTTTTTCCTGTGGCATGTATTGTTCAAATGTGGGACGTAGAGAATATCTTTCGCAATGACTTGAAGCAATACAAAACAATAGAAAATGTTTTTTGTTTTTTTGAAATAAAGGTTCTTGGAAATAATGACCAGGAATCACACACATTAAACATTCAAATTAAATAAACACAATCTCTTGAAATTCAACATAGTTGAAGATAAAAATTTATGAGCACATAAAAATAAAAAAAGATGACCGGCATGCTTAAAGAGAACTAATTTTACATTTCAGAAAAAGTAGTTTTCTTTGAAATATATCAAAAAATAATATTGTTTGTTACATATTCCTGGAAATTTAAATGTCTTTGTCATATAGTCTGGGATTGGGGCTCCCACGTACCATAAAATAAATAAGTACAAGAAATTGAACTGTAGAAAGAAGAAATGGGCGATGGTAGAGAGCAAGACCTGAAAAGAAGAAATTGGAAGTTATCAGTCTTTGGTTAGAAATTTCTATTTAAAGAGGTAGAATAGCTGGATTTATAAACAAAGCATGATGTAATTAGTATAGACTTACACTGATGGTATATATCTCCCCCTTTGTTATTTGTTTGTTGATGCCTTTTTATTGTTGTTGTTGACAGCTACTGGAATTGTGCCAACTGCTTGTTGCCTTTCGTCGGTGAGCTTTTCGATTACACTTTGGAGCCATTCTTCAATGTAGCCTATCATGGGGGCCAAGTTGATTTCATCTCAAATTTTAATGTTGAAAAGATCATTTTCTAATTCCCTTAGATCGATAGAGAGATTACACAAAGCTTGATCAATTTCTTCATTTTGGTACCGAATAGTCCACTAGCCAGTTGTCCACGTCATCTTCACCATATTCAAGGATGATGTAAAAAAATTCTAGAGACAACCCCTTAAAAATATCAACTTGTTCATTGAAGGATTGCTTGGTTAAGGGCAAGGAGTTGACGATTAAGTTGGGGTCTTGGAACTCGTTGGTACTTCCGGCTAAGTCTATTTCGGTCGTCTTTCTGAATAATTCTTCTTTCTTTAATATGGTTTGTTCACATGATTGGACAATGAGATGCAGGTTCTTCACTTTCTCTTTCCATCATGCATTTAATTGAGTGATCTGGTTTGGGGAGGGGAGATCTTCTTGTCTTCTTCTCATATATGTCATGTTGTTGACATGGATGTCAAAAGGGATATCGTCTCTATATAGAAACATTCTTCATTTTTTAAATCCTTCTACAAATTTTTGTGCAAAGCATGTGCCCTCATTCCAAGGGAAGCCATACTTTGTGATGTTTCCCAGGCCTGAGTAATCAACTCCATTAATTTCTTGATATTCTTCTCCACATAGACTCTACACGATGTGAGGAGTCTGGTGGATCCTTTTAACTTGGCTGCAGGGGTGGCATGCATGGTTATTGCTAAATGACTGGTAAGAAATGGGATAGGAATCAAAGCTTCCTCCAATTCCTTGAGTTGGTCCTTCAGTATAGCATTCTCGGCCTCAATGCCTCAAATGGAATCATAAATAGCATCTCTGGTTGCTCGATGAAGTCGAGATATTTGGGACAACTGCATGTTCCTAACGTTAATCTCTGAACGATATTTACATTTCTTATTTCTTACATCTCTCTTTTAAATAATTAAATTTTTAGACTCGCTGTAAAAAACAACACTCTGGAATACAAAGGATTCATCTTCGTCAAAAATTTTAGTCTCAACTATTTCCATTGGGGGACTATGGCGGATCTCGTCCTTGGGTTGATCAATGTTGTGGAATACGCTATCTAGATAAGTCTTAATTTCCATGTCTTCACTTTCAATTTTAGGCTCTTATGCTTGCCCTACAATGTTTTTTGTCTTCTTCCTCACGGGAAGCTTGTGAGAACTATCAATTTTACCGTGAGGAGGGTTCTTATATCCTCCTCTGTTTGAATAATTATGGGTTTCTTTCTTACTGGGGTGGGCCGTTGGAGCGATGCTCCGTGATGTCTTACTCTTGGGAGTGGTAGCCGGGGATTGAACACTCTTCTCACCGGGGCCTTTTCCCTGTTGTTTGTACAATTCAGTGGTGCTTTGTAATGTCTCTAGGCCACCAACGTCAAAAGAAGGAGTGTTGTCATCATTGTCTCTGTCTTCATTCATGCATGTCTGGATAAAAGAATTGTTGAAGCCAACTGGTAGTAAATGTTCTAAAAAAATCCCATTAGGGTCGAACCCTCTTATCCTTTCAACATATCTTAAGTTCAATTTGTTGAAATGGCCTACGAATTCGTCAATTTTGTTGACATTCCTGAGAATTCCCCGATTTCCAAGGCAGAGGAATGAACTTTTTTTTTCTCTTCTCATGGAATAAATGCAACCAGTAGTTGTATTGCCTTGCTATTTCTATAACAAACATTATGTCCATAACGTGACATGGAATGAAAGAAGGATTTTCCTTGGAGCCAAAAATCATTATCACATTGTAATTGTCCATTTGTTCAAGTGTCGCCTTTCTGTCCAAAAGCCTGGTTTCATGGTCATACATGCGGGGAGCATCCTTTCCTAACAATAAATCTTTGAAAACTGAGACAAAGTCATTAAAAACCTCATAAAAAAAATGGGAGGCATTGTGCCTCCACAAGGCCTAGTACCAAAAGGTTACTGGGTCCAATTCACAGTTTACCTTCTTGGACATAGACAGTTTTGGAAACATACAACAATACACTATCACGAAAACCAAGTAGGGTGACATATTAAATTTCTTCTCCTCTTTGAATCATGATAATTGGGAACATATTTCCATGGAAATTAGCTTCCCCCAATAAAAAATGGCTTGTTCCTGGACTGTGAAATACAAAATATAAAGAATCATGCGAGAAATACTTCTTATGTATTCTTGTCCCATTATCCTTGTAAACAACCAGGCAATTTCCCAGAATGGATTTCTAAATGAACTAACTTGCAAGCTTGTGATATCTTCAGGAACTATTGTCTGGTCTTCCAGGAACTCAGGCAAGAGGTCCAACCCATTATCATGATTTTTTAGGAACTACTTGTAGTCTTCTCCTCTGAAGGTCAATGTTGGCTCCAACAATCTTAACATCTTGAGGAAGACTTGAGGTGACAAAGAAATAGGAGAGTGGTACCACAGTGGAATAATTATTTGGCCTGAAATATATCTCTTGACGCACCAAGATACTATTAGAATCTAATGGATGTGTTCATTTAACCATAGACAATATCACTATTTTCACCCAACCATAGGCCGAAGCTACCCCCAAGTACCTTAAGCTTGACAAAGAATCATTCCGGAAGCAAACCTTAGGCTAGATAGCCAAACAAAGGGTGGTTCACCTTTCTCCAAGGATAGTGCACCAAGCAAGAGATTATCAGAGAGTCCAAACCATAACCAAGAGATAGTCTAAGCCAAAACCGAAATTTGCTAGCTGCATCAGCTGCAACGACAACTCTCCTCCAAAATTGCGCACAAACTAGCCAACTGCAGTGCACACAAGTGTTGCTTCTGCAGTGCTGAGAATTCCTGCCAGAATGAAGACTGACCTCCTATATTTATACTAAATCTCACAAACTGCCTGAGCCGACTTCTCATTCTGGGTGCCTATTTAATTAGTATATAATATTTCCTTTAGCCGACTTCTTCTCTTGGAGGCTAATAACCTAATACAAGTTATCCTCTTGAGCCAAATTATATTTTAGGGTTATTAGCCAACTAATTAGGGTTTCTTCTTGCATCCCATAATATTCTATTCTCATCAGGTTTACACGTGGAGGTAAATACCTCCCACAGCTACCATAATATCAACACTCCCTTCTAGATGGGGAGGTATTGAAGGTAATGGTCCTGCGAACAAACATACCATTCACTCGGTAGCATCAACATAGTCGTATAGACTATCTCATGACTAGATCATGAGCACCATAATCACTATCAATGTTATCAATTGCATCATCTCTCAAAACCATACTCCATCTGAGCAATCCGACATGATGCTGGATAAGTCACTCACTCCACAGAGTGACACAAGAACCATTCTTCTAATTTGGACATATGTCCTGGACCATTTTCCGTCTAGGAAATCTCTATCCATTGATCATCCATATAGTTGATTAAACATTTTCCAACACTATTGATAGTCTTCCAGGCAATCAGAACAATTCCATTCAATAGTAAACAACTGTGTCTATCCATAATAGTACACAACTACTATCCACTGGTACACTACCACACCAAGTAGGACACATATACTTGATCAGTGACATATAGTCAAAATCATTGGAACACATCCACTATACTAGTATACATCTACTATCCGTAGACATACAGTCTCCATAACCATCATATCATCTGATATCAACATGCACAGAAATCATTGTTATGATATAAATTGAGTCATCTGGACCATTCTTCCACTCACATCCGTGAGATCTAGAAGAGCATTTTCCCTCAGAAGGTAAAACATCAATGATGATCTATTTGGACTATTCTTCTCAAGAAAGGAAGAATAATTGTCCCAATTTCTGAGTCTGGACCATTCCCTATCTGGGCCATTCCTTTGGCGCTAAACAAAGTGCAACCTGAAGAGAATGAATCTACCCTAGGGAATGCTTGTCCCTGATTACTAAAATTGGACCATTCACCTATCTGGGCCATTCCTCTAGCACTAAACAAAGTGCATCCTAGATAGAATGAATCTGCCCTAGGGAATGACTTTCCTACACCAACCTCCAAAAAGGACCATTCTTCAAAACTTCTCACAACTGTGAGCTTCAAAAGAATGACTGTTCGACGAGGCAGACCAGTCTTCTTGACCACTAATAAGAGTGACTGTCAAGAAGAGAGACGGTCCTAGATCATTCCCTATGTTAACCATAAGGGGAATCGTTGTCTATGGTACATCAACAATCCATTGAACCATTTTCATTACGAAAATGATCATTCGATCTGGACCATTTTCCGAACTTGAAAATGCCTATCCATTAGAAATCTCAAACCAATTTTCGAACTGGAAAGGAACTGCTCATCCTGGACCATTTTTCGAACTTGAGAAATGACTATCCATAAATCAATAACACATCAGTGCTCCCTCCAAACCTAGGTGTCATCTCTTCTGTTTTCAATAAGGAAGTCGTCTCCACAAGCTCTAGCTTAAGTACACAAACTTTTTCATCTTGGACAGAGGCTTCACCAAAATGTCTTCTTATCTGCTCATCTATGGAGATATATATTGGAGAACCACTTTCTCTTTTCTGGACTTCATCACGAAGAGTGTAATGCTTGATCTTCGGTCTTTCTGGAACACTGGTTTTCTCTGAAGGCTTCATATAGCTCTGATCAATGTAGTATATCATTGTTGGATTCATCTGTTGTTTCCTGCTAGCTCATAACATCATGGCAGGGCTCAAACTGGAACATATCTATGAGAGTTTGTCATGGATTAGCAATCCATCATCCTAGATTTCCGAGTAACCATTCTAATACAATATATTTGTTATAGAAATATTTTCACCATGCTTTTGTTGTGTATTGAAGGCTCTGCACCAAGTTGTTTGAATCCATACAAGATCTTCTTCCATCTGCATACAAGGGTCTCTTTCTAGTATACCTCAAAGCCTTTGAGGTTTCTCTACATGTAAAATCCAACCTATGGATATTGTGGACGATATACTGGCTCATGTAGAGGTATGTCTAGTTTACAAACAATCATTATAGTCTTCTCCCTCTATTTGGGAGAACCTCTAGTTTTGGATCTTGCAATGATTTCATTTATAAGTCTTCCATACAATGTTCTTCATCACAACTTTCAGTTCCTCTACTTTATTTCTTTTAGTGAGTTCATATCAGGTAGGTATTCTTGTGATTCTCGATACACTGACTGGTTGTTCTATCTTTTGAAATCTTCATGTTATTCCTCATGTTTCTATTTAGCTCTTGAGTTCATGGAGTTTTCTATAGATTCCATGCTTTGAAGATTCCAACTTCTTTCTTTCATCATAGGATCATGGATGTGGATGGACAACCAGGGATTACTTTAAGGATTATTTTCAAGGAAGACTTCTTTTGAAGCCACACTGAACACGTGTTGCTTTTCATGTTTGCTACCATGGATTGATACTTCATCATCTTCAATGGATCATATAATTTAGGAATAGCTCCCTCCTAATCCTTGCTTCATTCATGAATGCATGTTCTTCTTTTGATAATATAATCAACTCCCTCCATCTAGGAGAGTCCAGATTCTGTCTGCATCCTTATTTCCTTCTCCAAAGTGTCACAAATCTTTTTTCAATTTCCTCTTGATTGTTGACTTCTTTATGTCTTTACTTCTTCTAGGTTTCTTCAAGATTGATTCTGAAAATAACTTCCACATTAATTGTTACCAGGGGTTGTTGATGTACTTCATCCTTTCATGTGTATTTTATGACTTGTAGCAATCCTTATCTTGTTGTTCTTCCATAAGTATAGTTTCTCTTTGAACATATTATCTTCTAAGAAATAGATATGCAAGATATGTACAGAAAACATGGTATGTACAAGAACTATGAAGAGTGTTGTTTACCTTGTCTTAGAAGAAGAAGTTTGTTTCATCCTTCTTAATCTTATTTGAAGGTTCCTTTTCTTTGGAAACTGATGCTTCGTGTATCTCCTTCCTTTTCTTCATCTTGGGACAATGATTCTTGTAGTGACCATACTTTCGACAGTTGAAGCATTGTATTTCTGACATATCTTTCTCTTGATTTGGCTTCTTCCTTGAACCAAACTTCCTTTTGTTCCTGAAATTCTTGAATCTTGTTATGAAGGATTGATCATCGCATTTCTTTTGAGGTTTCTCTTTTTCACTAATCCTTGATTCTTCTTGTGCACATAAAGTCCAAAGTTCTTCGAATGTAAGATATTCCTTGCTTGTGTTCATTCTTGCGGCAAATGCATCCCATGTCTTGGGAAGACTGTTGAGCACTATATTTACCAGTTCCTTCTTTGAGATGATCTCTTCAATAACTTGTATTTGATATTTTAACTAAGAGATCCTCACAAAGTATGATGTTATGTTGTCATCATCATTCATCTTCATGTCACAGAGCTCATTCTTTAGACTCATTACCTGTCCAATGTTTCTGACTGAGAAGAGTTTGTTAGGGCATCATACATATTCTTAGATGAGTCAAGATGGGAGATGTAGGGTATAAAGTGGTCTTTTATAGATTCCACTATGATACTCATGGAATTGATGTCACTGTCTTTGAACTTCTCCATAACTGCAACGTTTTGTGATTCCTTCTCTTTTCCTTCTTCAAACTCTGGTTCCACGATCTTTCCTTTCACGATATCCAACACTTTATTCTTGGAAAGGATGAGGTCAATCCTTGTCTTCCACGCTTTGAATTTAGAAGCCCCATCTAACTTTTTTTCTGACTTCATAGAGTAAGTCATGGTTGCCTTCACTGGGTGAACCCTAGATATGACCAAAAACTCAAACTTGATGTTTTTGCTTGATGAGAGTACCAGGAGATGCGCTAGGCTAGGGTGCACTAATATATCTAGAAATTAGGTCAATCCCTTCACTTAAGGTGCTTCAACGAGAGGGCTAGGGTTTCTGCAACTGCACCTTCTAGTAACCCTAGCAACAATGCTTTGGTAACTTCTCCTGCTAGAAACCCTAGCGACAATTCTTCAACAAGCTTAGTATCCTTATGGCTATGCTCCCTTCCAGTGGTTAGACTGAATGAAGGAGGTGTGGGCCCATAACCTATTAGAATCTAATGGATGTGCTCATTTAACGATAGACAATATCACTATTGTCATCCAACCATAGGTCGAAGCCACCCCTGAGCACCTTAACCTTGACAAAGAATCATTCTGGAAGAAAACCCTAGGCTAGATAGCCAAACAAAGGGTGGCACACATTTGTCCAAGGATAGTGCACCAAGAAAGAGATGATCAGAGAGTCCAAACCATAACCAAGAGATAGTCCAAGCCAAAATCGAAATCTGTTAGCTGCAGCAACTGCAACGACAACTCTCCTCCAAACTTGCACACAAACTGGCCAACTGCAATGCGCACAAGTGTTGCTTCTGCAGTTCTGAGAATGCCTTCTAGAATGAAGACTGGCCTCCTGTATTTATACTAAATTTGGCAAACTACCTGGGCCGACTTCTCATTATGGGTTCCTATTTACTTAGTATATAATATTTCGTTTAGTCGACTTCTTCTCGTGGAGGCTAATAACCTAATACAAGTTATCCTCTTGAGACGACTTGTCTTCTAGGTTTATTAGCCAACTAATTAGGGTTTCTTCTTACTTCTCGAAATATTATATTCTCGTCAGGTTTACACGTGGAGGTAAATACCTCCCGCGGCTACCATAATATGAACAGATACCACCTCCTTACAGTAAAAAACTTTAGGGACACAACCTGCACGATAAATTATAGAGGTCCAAATTACTTCATTATAGGAGGAAGGGGATGAGTAGTAAGAGTATGCCCTATGTAACACACCCACGGTGGGGACTCAAATTTTCTCTCTTCATAGGAAAATCAATACCCTCATTCGGGGTCTCTATTCCATTCTGCTCTTCCAGAGATTTCCAGCCCCAATCTCCATGCTCTGAAACGAGCTTAGAGATGAAAGATATCCTCTCCCAAGTTCTTCGGGTTCTTTCATCCCCCTATACTTTCATATGATCGCGGGATATGACCAGACGCCAAGACAACAGGCGCCAAGATGACCCCCATGCAAATCCTCCGGAGTGACAAACCTATGAAGTTCATGATCTGACGTCGTGTGTCCTCGGGGATTTTGATGGCCCTGATTTAATTTAGGACTTCGAAGTTTGAGAGTTTCAAACATTCCTACACATTTTTACTCCAAATTACTCCATACCTGGAGTTACAGATCGAGCGCCACTCTTCCCTCGTGATCGACGGTTATGATATTCTTCAAGACTTCGACATTCAAGAGTTCTGAGCACTCCAACTCTTTTCCTCTGAAGTATTCCATACCCGAAGTTCCAGATCAGGCGCTACGCATCCATCTAAATCAATGGCTCGGATCCACTTCGGCACTTCAGCGTTCGACAGTCCCGGATGCTCACACCACCTTTTCTCCCAGAGTGTTTTCTTTCGAAGTTAAGGATCGTGCACCATAGGTCCCTCTCATTCAAAGGTGGGGATCCACTTTGGGCGTCCCTCTACTCTGCGTTACTTTCTCCCCGCTTCCGAAGTATGTGATCTGTTGACGCATGTCTCCCGCAGATCGACAGCTATAAATTACTTCGATTCTTGGGGCTTCGGGAGTTTCAACCTCTCCCCACTCGTTTTCTCCCGGAGTGATTTCACTCGAAGTCGAGGATCTGTCAATGTGTGTCTCTCTGAAATAGATGGTCACAATTTAATTCTGGAGTTCTCAACTCCTGTGACCCCACTCGCCTTCTTCCAAAGTGATTTCACCCGAAGTCGACGATCTGACGACACCTGTCCCTTTGGCTTGGAAAACTCAGATATTCTTCGGCTCTTCGACTCGTAACTTTTGTTCAAGGGTTCTTTGGATCCCAGTGTGTGCCACTCCAAGAGGGACATATGGAAACCACGTCACTTGACATATGAGCTCCCACAAGATCTTGACGTTGATACTCATGTTCCCACAATCGAACGGTCATGAGGGATCCCAAAGGATCCTTAGATCCACGGTCCACATCAACTTTGCGACTTCGAGACTTTGGGGGTTTTGGTGCTACCAAACCTCTGTCCTCCCGAATTCATCAATGTCAGATGGACTATATCATAGATCTGATGGTTGGGATAGTTCCCGAGCATCCTCATATCTACGACCCAGATTAAATCTGGGACTTCAGGAGGTTTGACCTCCTGTGCAACGAATATGCTCGATTTGTTGGACCCGCGAAGTCTGAAGGGTTCTGAGGGTTAGCACCTGCATTCTTTCTCTAGATCCAACGATCGCAAAGAAATTTAGCTTCTCCCAAACTAATATCATCCATTTGTCTTCCAAACGAAAGGATCTCTCCTTTCAGGACTTAAATCTCTCTATCCTACCTGAGATTTTCCAACTCCTTAATTACCTAGGTAATTTGCGCTAATTCTCCTGAACTTAACCCTTACAGAAATCCTCCGTGCACCTCTTGCGTTCATCTATCAAATCTATAACTAAAGGGGTTCTCAATCCCTGCACGCCTCACAGAGGTTCTATGCACACATGCACTACCTCTCCTGAGATTTGACCAATCTATTCCTTCAGAAGGACTGGGAGTGTCGGCATGCACACGTGAGGCTATACCCAAAGTCAACAAATTCACAGTTCATTTATTTTAACTTGAGCCACCACAGTTCTCAGGCATTTACATGTACAATCCAAAGAATTTCGTATTTTCTTAAATACACAATTAGGCAGAATTGAATGGATACAGTATAAATCATTAAGAAAACATATCCATCCCTGAAAAATTCATAAGATATCCAACTTTAATTCACAATTACCACTTAAATACACAAGATATGAGATTACTTATCTATTACAGGTGGTAGCCAACTAACTGATTGTGGGTGTTCATCCTTCCAGCTAACCATAGGCTCAAAGGCATTCATTCTTAGCGCTCTAGCCACCCCCATGCCAAGCCATGATATCACCAGGGAATTTATGCCAATTCTCATTGATCCTTTCTCTTTCACATCTTTTGCGAGGTTTATTAGATGCTTCCTCAACATCAAGCTCGTGGCCTCTTGCTCAGGTCTCATTCTCTGCATACTCTCAGAGGTATCTCTCTCTGTCACAGCCTTGACGAGGTTTATCTGATTCTTTCTCCACATCAAGCTCGTGGTCCTTTGCTCGTTCTCTACTAATGTTCTCTCTTTTCTCGTTCTCCTCTCTGTCTCTTTTATACTATCTACATGGGTCTATCCCATTACACACACACCCTTCTCGGGAAGGTTATTCCTTGTTCCATCATGTTCCTTCTGTTATAAGTCGGTTCATCCTGATCTGCCAGACCCAATGGTACTTTGGGATGACATTCTGCAACTAGACCATGCTTCCATTCATGGGGGTGGTTGATAATTCAACCACTGGTCCTTTCTTCATTAACTAATTTTCTCTCCTTGGGATCCGAAGGAGGTTTATTATCCTCATCAAAGGGAAATTTGGGGTTATTTGATATCACGAACCCTCTCTTATAGTTTTCACATTCTTTCCTCTAGTGATATCATGGCTAGTACTTTCAAGGCTTCACCCCCATAGTCAGTTATTGGTAACTCAAACAATAATACGTTTACATTGTTCCCATGCCACAACATGGTAATCCTAATTAATTATTAATTACAAGTTGGGGGAAATAGGGGTGTTACAATCCCCCTGCCTTAAAAGGAACACTGTCCTCGGTGTTCTTTCTCAGTAACACATGTCATACCATTCTCATTCAGCCACTTCAGAAGTCTTGACCTTCTTTCTTAGTCAGGTCCTTTTTCAGACCCTTAATCTTCGTCACCTACTTTCAATAATTCTTGGACAAAAAGAACATTAATCATAGTCTCATGTGAAAACATTTTACTGTTGCATAAAAATTTCTAGGAAAATTTCATAATCTAGCACAATAATTATCTACGCAGTTTGTGGATTTGTATCCACATGGTTGTCTTGTTACCCAGGTTCACTATTATTTTTTTCCCTTGACATACCCATTGTGTGCATGATCCCAATAGTTTACAAGAACTATCAATCTCCTCTTCCTTATAGTCACTCACCCTCCAGTCCTAGGCTTAGGTATCCCCTTCTCTGTTGTACAGTTCTTCGGGTGATCCATCTTTCCTTGCCAAGGTTTTCTCGCACATGAATAACTATCCATCATGTGAATGATCCCAATCAATAGTTTACAAGAACTATTAAGGTCTCCTCTTCCTTGAGGTCACTCACCCTCCAAGCCCAGGCTCAGGCATCCCCTTCTCTTATATACAATTCCTCGAGTGATCCATCTTGCCTTGCCAAGGTTTTCTCACACAGGAATAATTCCAGAGGCATCCCTATGGCTTGTGTTACCTCAACACAACATATTCTAGGTGATCATGGCTTACCACGGGGTTCTCGTGGTTCAACAATAGCCATTTTTCATGCTTTTATAGATTGACAACCTTCATCTGTCCTTTCTGGATAGATCTTTTCTTCTCACCCGTATCACAGGCATTCAAAAATTCATGAGACATCATCATAAATTTTAAATTCAAAATTTTCTTGTAAATATGTCACCCACAGATTTCCAAATTCCACATTTTGTTTTCATATTTGTCCCGCACAGGAACCAGATTCATAATTGTGGGGATTTCCTTCCCATAGTGGTTTGGCTCAACAGACAATTGGTCTTCCTTATGGGCTTACAACGCTGCCAAATCCAAGACCCCTTTGCTTCCTGCACTTTCAACTTCAGTCATCCAAACAAATTGTTAGTTTCCCGTGCACATATATTTTCATTGCACCTTTATAACATCATCACAAACAATTCTTAAATTGTGCATGCTAACAGTCAAATAACTTTTATTTATTCGATGATACAAGAAAAAGGAAAATGCATTCCTTACACATGCATCAGTTTAGTATATCAACTTTTCAAAATGAAATTCATATACCAATTGACTTTAATGAATGTGCCAACATTTGTGGCCACTTTTATACCCAATGCACCCTTGCATCGATTCCAGGTTAGGCACTCTTGCCAAGGTGTGTTTGAATTCAACCAACTTATTACTATATGGACTCTTTGTCCATATTTATTATTTTAGCATAACCATATTTTCTGCTCAATCGATCACAACCCTAATATTGTCATTCATGAAACTCTAGGTTTCACATGAATGCCTTTAAGCATTCCTTCGACATCCATATAATGTACTCAAAATTTTCGGAAGGTCCTCCTTCCTCAATGGAGGGTTCATTGTCTTCCCTTGATGCAAACATGCACTTCCTTGAAGAAATTCCATGCACTGTGCTAGCTATGAGCACCTTTATTCCCATAGAACCAGTCCTCACGACCACAGTCTAAGGCAGAGTGTTAAATTCTATCTTCCTTGAATGGTCCAGACGAACTTCGTTTTCTCTCCATGCGACCGAGAGTTGTGACCTCAACTTTATTCTTTTCAAGCGTTATCCCTTCGGATCCCATGTCCAGGCGTTATGATCTTGGATAAATCCCTTGTCTGCAAATCAACGGTGTAGATCCATTTTTCCCCAGATCCAACAGCTGCAAGGGATTGCTGAACCTCAACTAGCTCACGATTTAATTCTCCTTCTGACCTCTGCAGTGAATGCGGGTCGTCCAATCTATGATCGGATCCAAAAATCCAAACAACACTATATTGAATTTAAATTACGGGTACATGTCTCGCATTAACCCGTGTGCATATGCAATCTTCACAATGATCATGGGTCGTCGATCATAGCCCTTTATCGATTTTAACCACACGATTTCCAGATAATAATAATGCCAACACAAAATTGCTTGACTGAGAATTTAGATTGAGAACAGAGCTTCGATGTGATAAATTCAACCACAGAACCCAATCATAGTATGAGTTTTTACATGACATTAATGAGTGGTTTCCTTTTAGGTTCTCCCATCGATCGTTCACGGATCGGCGGTTCCCAACGATTGTGGAATCCCAATATGCTCGCTCTTTATCAGAGAGTTCAATCTCTGCAAATCCAAAAAGTGCTCGCCCAACTCTTTTAATCGTGGTCGTTGATTCTCCACCCCAACGAGATCAACGACGCTGGTTGATTGTGGGTCGTGAACTAGTGCACCCGTTAATTCTGCCTTCATGCCCCGCAATGAATACGGGTCATCCGATCTACGATCGGACCCCAAAATCAAAACAAAACTATATTGAAATTAAATTACAGGCACAGGCTCTGTCGTTAACCCGTGTGCCCATTCGATCTCCACAATGAATACAGGTCGTCGATCTTATCGAACGACCATCGTTTGATCCGTTAACTCCAGTGGATATTGAAGTCAATTTGACGAATGAGATCGATTTCCTTCTGATGAACTACTCATGTTCATATCCTCTGTCAGGCTCTCGATTAACCTGATTCGATCAGGTTTTTCTTCCTAATCCATACCCTACCTGGGTATCCATGACATACAACTGCCTTTCAAAATGTAATCCAGGATTCTATATATATATATAAGCTTGTATCTCACTGCTTAGTTTCTCAATAGTTATTAAGGTTGTGACTCTGACCTCCTGACAGAGTTTTTCACACAGTTCTTCCACATGGAACTCCCTCAGCATGCAACTTCCTTATTGCACATCCCTCAATATCTGTGATGGACTCATCCTTGAGTTAGCTTTAGCTGTTTACCAAAAATTCAATAAGGAATATAAACATGCATCTTTGTCATTCACCCAAATTATGTATCCATACATATTCTGGTTTTGTTAACTTACATCCATGATTTACTTAACCATATGCATAATCAAGTCTATGTGTAGCTTCCATGGGTATATTTCACAGCCTGCATACATCTCTACTTTAAAATTAGTCGATTCATGATTATTCAAAAATCATTCTCATGTGATTCTCAAGGCATAATCATTTGCCTCTTATCCTAGCAACAAACCATCCTTGCTAATTTACTCTTTTATTTATTTATACTCATCTTTCCTGAGGGAATGGAGCGCATTCCCCCTTAAGCTATCATTCATACCTAACTGGTGTTACTATCAGGCTTCATATCAAGAAGCTTCACAATGCATTAAACCCATGCACTCCAGCATAAACACACACAAGCCTAACCAAACATTCATCATGCAAGCTCATTACTTGCACCCTTTCCATGTTGTGCAAGCACATGGGCATCTTAGACTTCCAGATCCTCCTCCAAGGCTATTGTTGTCATCCTTATGACAAGCCTCATAGGAACACTCAACACTGAGTTTCCCTCTCAGTTGAGAGCCTGCAGACATTCACACGACATCCACATGGAAGTTGAATCAGACATAGTCATAACTAGGTTCCCTTTTCATATGATAACAACTAGCAGGAAAACATTCTTACTTCAACCTCCCTGGAACATTACCCAACTTATAAATACATTTTGGGCAATTATAACCATGCCCAAGGTAACAAAATCATCCAAACTAGCTTCCAACTATATCTATATGGCTACCATCGACCACTGGATGTCAATTTGACCCATTGGGCTTCTAGAAGTGCCCCAACACTTCCCTTACCACATACATGACCAACATTTAGTCAACCATTTTATCTTAATTTTAACAATTTAATGTCTATTACCATTTGGACTATTCCCTTAAATCCCAAATGCAATTTTGAATTATGTTACTTATTAAGTATCCTAGTTCAGAAATCCAGAGTACCTTTAGGTCAAGATCGGTCTTACACCTAGAATTCCTCCTTATGTTCAGCACAGCTAGGGATGAAGGCCACTCTCCTCCTCCCACGAGAACTCTGACAGATTAGTTTTCTATCCACCAAGCAAGGGAGGTTGTGGTGATTTCTCACTCAATCACTCCATATTTCTACAGCTCTATTTATCAACTTGATTAGAAAAACCATGTCCAACAATTCATGTACCTGGAAACAAAATTCGTTTCTCTGTCCATGTTGAAACCCGAGAGCTGTGCATGCTCTCCCTTTTTAGGGAATGGCCACCAGACTCATTCCTCTGATCGTGAGGAATTATACACCTATACTAGGTTTAACCCTTCATTAAAGCAGTAATCATTACTACTACGGATCCTCTCCATCCGTTCACATTGTTATTTTAGTTTAAATATGAGTGTTCTTCAGCATAATCCCATTCCTGTAGGATTGGATATCATTTCCCAAGAAATGCTAGGCTTCGTTTTTCATAGACTAGCATGATTCAATATCGTTGGGTAAAATCCCAACTGTATTTTAAATATGAATTCTTCTACTCAAGGAACTTATGCAGATGATTTATGTTTGGCATTAACATTGTCCACAAGCTCATCTTAGCCTTGGTAACCAAATCTTATGACTGTACAACAACACGTAGAATTTCACAATGAAATCAACTTCTTTATTTGGGAATATTAGCAACATACAATGCCAATTTCCAAAACATCTATCAAAAGTAAAGGATTCCATTCCTCTCTTCAGTAGAGGTTTTCTACGCCTCTTAGTGTTGGCAAATATTGAACAAGCAGTGAATGCGTGTTGATGGTTGTTGTCATTGATGGCAAGTTTGCAGACAACAAATGGTTGTTGCCATTGATGGGTTTGTATCAGACAGATTGCAACAAGATCACGGTTCAATCGTAACCATTGAATCCAAAATGAATCTGGACCGTAGTTTACAGTCCTTATCGGAGAATCGGGGATTAGAACTTTGAAGTGACAAAGTCACTTGACATCAGGAGTGTGGATTTCGCGATATGCGAAATCGTGATGTAATCTGAGCCGTCAGATTAAGGATTGAATCTGAACCGTTGATTCCAGTAAATGGAGACGCATCGGAGAATCGGAGTTCTCAAGGTCGAGGGAACCAGGGCATTGGAAGTCCCGAAATCCCGACGAGATCGGGACCGTCAACTTGAAGAGGATGCGTGGCAGCGATTGAGCGCCACCAGGAACAACTCCGACAGGGAGGCCATCCATCGGCATATCGAGAGTCGGGATATCGACAATCCCGTTGACCAGAAGTCGGGGAATTTCTTCGTATAAAACCCGACCTAATCAGAACCGTCCATCTGCAAGGACAGGTGGCAAAGGATCAAGCATCGTCGGCATATCGGGAGTCTTGAGACTAAGGGTGCGAGGCCTGCTGAACCCCGAACTATGAGAAGAGACCACAGTCGTGGATCCCAAATAGGACGCGTGTCAAGGATCCAAGAGGAGTCAGCGTGGGAGGACAGGTGGCATCTCACATAGGATATTGGGATATCAGAGATCCCGGGAGCAAGGAGTTTGTGCATCATGAACTCGCGAACCCCGTAGCCCCGACGGGATAAGGTTTTGGTCACGGGAGTTGGTCATATGAGCGGGAGCTGAGCCGGGAGGGCCAGCGTGTGAAGGGACACATTAGGGATCGGAGGATCGGGAATCCCGTAGGCATGTGCATGGTGACATCGAAAACACCGAAACCCCGATGAGAGGTTTGACCGAGGTCATGTGTTGATGGCCATATGGGCCAAGGCCTATAGCCAGCAGGGCTAGTGCGAGGAAAGGGGTGCATCGGTAATCGGGGATTGGAGAGGTGAGAAACTCTCGACATCAGGAAGTGTGAAACCCCGAACCCCGATAGAGAGTCGGGGATAACCACAGTTAGGTGCAGAGACCGTGACAAGGTGAGCGAAAGGACCTGTGGATCAGGCATTTTTGCAGAGGGATTCCATTGGAGGAATCTAAAGAGCCGCTTTGGCTCAGCATCATAAGGAATGCTGAAACCCGATTTTAAAAAGGCGAGAATAATAAAGGTCATCCTACGGTGCGGATAAGACTTGAATGAGATCTAAGGGGTACTGTTTCTTCACACACAGGTAACTCATCAGTTACGATTCTGCTAAACAAAACAGATTCTTGATTGCGAATTAGTTATCATTTCAGTTGCTAAGACAGGTGTCCTTAGTTTTCCTATTGGAAGGTGAAGTGGAACTGTCAAGGTGGTGTGTATAAAAGAAAATGAGTGAGACGGAATTAGGTTGTTCATTCTGTATGTGAAAAAGAATGAAACTGTAAGGAAAGCAGAGGAGAGGATGCACAGGAGGAGATTGAGTATAAGAGCAGAATGACAGAAAGAGCAAAAGGAGATCAGAATGAGAGAACAAGTTAATGCAGAGAATACCTACTGAATAGACAGAGGAAGAGAAGAGCAGCAGAACAGTGTGCAGAAGACCAGATTTACAGAACAAAGAAATATTGGTAAGAACAGACTTATCTGTAAAGTTGAATGTTTATTTGATCATTTATGTTTTAAGGGTGGTTGGGAGGTGCTCGGGAGGACTGTTGTCCTCAGAGGTTCAAGTGGGAGCTTGAACACAGGAAGTTGTAGCTTCCATCTGGTTGTAGCCAG
>ML780940.1:314028-325405 GCA_009831015.1 Picea engelmannii
TAGAGGAAGAAGTATATATGGAACAACCTGAAGGATTCTCATTGACAGACAATCCTAATTATGTGTGTAAGCTGAAGAAGGCCTTATATGGACTAAAACAAGCACCACGAGCTTGGTATTATAGACTGGACAAATTTCTACAAGAAAAAGGGTTCAAGAAAGGTAATGTTGACAGTAACCTTTACATTAAGTCTGAAGGTGATGATTTACTAATTGTTTTGGTATATGTAGATGATATTATTTTTGGCTGTACTAATGAATCCTCTGTCCAGTGGTTTGCTAATTCTATGCAGACAAAATTTGAAATGTCCATGATAGGAGAACTGTCATATTTTCTTGGCTTACAAGTAAAACAAAGCTCTGCAGGAATTTTCATTTCTCAAGAAAAATATTTGAAAGAAATGTTGAAGAAATTTTAGATGGAATATTCCTCTACAGTCAGCACACCTATGGTGGTTGGTTGCAAGCTGAGTAAAGATGATATCTCACCTGATGTTGATCAAAGAACATATCGCTCTCTGATAGGCAGTCTTCTGTACATCACAACATCTCGTCCTGATATAATGCAAGTTGTTGGAATGGTAGGTCGTTTTCAGTCTGCTCCTAAACAAAGTCACTTGGTAGCTATCAAAAGAATATTCAAATATCTGAAGGGAACAATGACATATGGACTGTGGTACCCTAGAAATCAGAATTTCCAGTTAATTACTTATTCAGATGTTGACTGGGCAAACTATGTTGATGAGAGAAAAAGCACCAGTGGAGGAGCATTTTTTCTGGGTGACTCATTAGTTGCATGGATTAGTAAAAAGCAGGGATCCATCTCATTATCCACTACAGAGGCAGAATACATTGTTGCTGCTACTTGCTGCAAACAAATCTTATGGATGATACAAACTCTTGCAGATCTGAAGGTAACTTACACTGATCCTATTCCAATTCATTGTGATAACACAAGTGCCATTAATGTCTCCAAGAATCTTGTTCTTCATTCCAAGACTAAGCATATTCCAATCAAGTATCATTTTCTCCGAGAACAAGTTACAAATAAAATTGTTCAGCTGAATTATATAACTTCTACAGAACAGATTGTTGGTATCTTTACTAAACCATTAGCAGCAACCCCTTTTGGATATCTTCCTCAGAAGATGGGGGTTATGATTTCTTGTCTCTAATATGTTCACTTGGTCAGGGGGAGTATTTATTGAATATATGGTATATTTCCTATATGCTTATAAACGCCAAGGGGAGTATGTTTTGCAATCAAATCAGGGGTAGAATGTTTCTTCTTTGACATTGATGTCAAAGGGGGAGAAAGGATATGCTTTGGGAGCAGAGTAAAATGAGTAGAGTTGGAAGCAGGGAGCAGAGTTGAATCCGAAGGCATTTGGGTGCTTGTGTTGCCATCAATGCCAAAGGGGGAGATTGTTGGCAAATATTGAACAAGCAGCGAATGCGTGTTGATGGTTGTTGTCATTGATGGAAAGTTTGCAGACAGCGAATGGTTGTTGTCATTGATGGGTTTGTATCAGATAGATTGCAACAAGATCACGGTTCAATCGTAACCATTGAATCCAAAATGAATCTGGACCGTAGTTTACAGTCCTTTTCGAAGAATCAGGGATCGAAACTTTGAAGTGACAAAGTCACTTGACATCAGGAGTGTCGATTTCACGATATGCGAAATCACGATGTAATCTGAGCCGTCAGATTAAGGATTGAATTTGAACCGTTGATTCTAGTCAATGGAGACGCATCGGAGAATCAGAGTTCTCAAGGTCAAGGGAACCAGGGCATTGGAAGTCCCGAAATCCCGACGAGATCGGGACCGTCCACTTGAAGAGGACGCATGCCAGCGATCGAGCACCACCGGGAACAACCCCGACAGGGAGGCCATCCATCGGCATATCGAGAGTCGAGATATTGGCAATCCCATTGACCAGAAGTCGGGGAATTTCTTTGTGGAAAACCTGACCTAATCAGAACCATCCATCTGCAAGGACAGGTGGCAAAGGATCAAGCATCGTCGGCATATCGGGAGTCTTGAGACTAAGGGTGCGAGGCCTGTTGAACCCCGAACTACGAGAAGAGACCACAGTCGTGGATCTCAGATAGGACACGTGTCAAGGGTCCAAGAGGAGTCGGCGTGGGAGGACAGGTGGCATCTCACATCGGATATCGGGATATCAGAGATCCTGGGAGCAAGGAGTTCGTGCATCTCGAACTTGCGAACCCCGTAGCCCCGACGGGATAAGGTTGTGGTCACGGGAGTTGGTCATATGAGCGGGAGCTGAGCTGGGAGGGCCAGCGTGTGAAGGGACACATCGGGGATCGAAGGATCGGGAATCCCGTAGGCATGTGCATGGTGAAATTGAAAACGCCGAAACCCCGATGAGAGGTTTGACCGAGGTCATGTGTTGACGGTCATATGGGCCAAGGCCTATAGCCAGCAGGGCTAGTATGAGGAAAGGGGTGCATCGGTAATTGGGGATTGGAGAGGTGAGAAACTCTCGACATCAGGAAGTGTGAAACCCCGAACCCCGATAGAGAGTCAGGGATAACCACAGTTAGGTGCAGAGACCGTGACAAGGTGAGCGAAAGGACCTGTGGATCGGGCATTTTTGCAGAGGGATTCCATTGGAGGAATCTAAAGAGCCGCTTCAGCTCAGCATCATAAGGAATGCCGAAACCCGATTTTAAAAAGGCAAGAATAATAAAGGTCATCCTACGGTGAGGATAAGACTTGAATGAGATCTAAGGGTTACTGTTTCTTCACACACAAGTAACTCATCAGTTACGATTCTGCTAAACAAAACGGATTCTTGATTGCGAATTAGTTATCATTTCAGTTGCTAAGACAGGTGTCCTTAGTTTGCCTATTGGAAGGTGAAGTGGAACCGTCAAGGTGGTGTGTATAAAAGAAAATGAGTGAGACGGAATTAGGTTGGTCGTTTTGTATGTGAAAAAGAATGAAACTGTAAGGAAAGCAGAGGAGAGGATGCACAGGAGGAGATTGAGTATAAGAGTAGAATGACAGAAAGAGCAAAAGGCGATCAGAATGAGAGAACAAGTTAATGCAGAGCATACCTACTGAACAGAGAGAGGAAGATAAGAGCAGCAGAACAGTGTGCAGAAGACCAGATTTACAGAACAAAGAAAGATTGGTAAGAATAGACTTATCTGTAAAGTTGAATGTTTATTTGATCATTTATGTTTTAAGGGTGGTTGGGAGGTGCTCGGGAGGACTGTTGTCCTCAGAGGTTCAAGTGGGAGCTTGAACACAGGAAGTTGTAGCTTCCATCTGGTTGTAGCCAGAGAAACAAGGGTGGTAGGGTGGTGCTAGGGAGAACAAGTGTTCTCTGTTATGCAGGTTGGAGCCTGTGTAACTGGAAGTTGGTGCTTCCATCCAGTTGGTGCTGGAACATTCAGGAAGTTGGTGCTTCCATCCAATTGGTGCTGGAACATTCAGGAAGTTGGTGCTTCCATCCAGTTGGTGCTGGAATATTCAGGGAGTTGGTGCTTCCTTCTAGTGGGTGCTAGAGAAATCAGAGAGTTGGTGCTCTCAAACAAGTTGCAGCTTGTAAAACATAGGTAGTAGCCTCACATTGAGTTGGTGCTCAATTGTAAATGATGTACAGAACTGAAAAAGACTGCCTATCATTTCAAAGAAGAAGAGGTTTTCTCCCTTTATGGGTTTCCTCGTGAAAATCTATCTCTGTGTGTACTTTATGTGTGACTGATGGTATTTACTTTTATTGTTCATATGCTGTATATTGTTGATGATCACTTGAAGGAAGATTAATAATTTTTAAAAGGTATAAAATTGTTTAATCTCATAAACAACTGATTCACCCCCCCCTCTCAGTTGTTTAAGTATTTCCAACACTTAGGAATTAGGTAATATAGGGTGTTACCCCTTAAATTCCTCCAAAAATATTTTCATATGACTCGTGCATGAGCCCAAGCAAGCCAAGTGTTGTAACCATGCTCTGATACCAATTTGTAACACACCCACGATGGGGACTCGATTTTTTTCTCTTCTTAGGAGAATCAACACCCTCATTTGGGGTGTCTATTCCATTCTACTCTTCCAGAGCTTTCCAACCCCGATCTCCATGCTCTGAAACGAGCTCGGAGCTGAAAGATATCCTCTCCCAAGTTCTGTGGGTTCTTTCATCCTGCTATACTTGCATATGACCACAAGCTATGACCAGACACCAAGACAACATGTGCCAAGACGACCCCCACGCAAATCCTATAGAGTGAAAAACCTCTGAAGTTCATGATTCGATGTCATGTGTCCTCAGGGATTTAGATGGCCCTAATTTACTTAGGGACTTCAACATTCAGGAGTTTCAAACATTCCTACACCTTTTTCCTCCGAAGTACTCCATACCCAGAGTTACAGATCGAGCGCCACTCATCCCTCGTGATCGACGATTATGATCTTCTTCTATACTTCGACGTTTAGGAGTTCTGCGCACTCCAACTCTTTTCCTCTGAAGTACTCCATACCTGAAGTTCCAGATTAGGTGCCACGCATCCATCTAAATCAACGACTCGGATCCACTTTGGGACTTTAGCGTTCGGGACTCCCAAACGCTCACACCACCTTTTCTCCAAGAGTGTTTTCTTCCGAAGTTAAGGATCATGTGCCATGCGTCCCTCTCATTCGGCGGCGAGGATCCATTTCGGGTGTCCCTCTACTCAGCATTTCTTTCTCCCCGCTTTCGAAGTACGCGATCTGCGCATGTCTCCCACAGATCGATAACTATAAATTACTTTGGCTCTTGGGGCTTCAGGAGTATCAACCTCTCCCCACTCATTTTCTCCCGAAGTGATTTCACCCGAAGTCGACGATCTATTGACACATGTATCTCTCAAATCAACGGTCACGATTTACTTTGGGAAATATCAACTTGCTTGACCCCAATTGATTTCTCCCAGAGTGATTTCACCCGAAGTCAATGATTTGAAGACACTTGTACCTTTGGCTTGGACGACTCAGATCTGCTTCGACTCTTTGACTTGTAACTTTAGTTCAAGGGTCCTTTGGATCCTAGTGTGTGCCACTTCGAGAGGGACACCTTGCAACCCAGTCACTCGACACATGGGCTCCCACAGGATCTTGACGTTGATACTCGCATCCCCACGATCAAACGGTCGTGAGGGATATCGAAGGATCCTTAGATCCATGGTCCACATCAACTTCGGGACTTCGGGGGTTTTGGTGATACCAAACCTCTGTCCTCCCGAATCCGTCAATGTCGAACTGACTATATCATAGATCCGACGGTTGGGATAGTTCCTGGGCATCCTTAGATCTACAACCCAGATTAACTTCGGGACTTTGAGAGGTTTCACCTCTTGTGCAACGAATATGCTTGATTCACATGACCCGCGAAGTCCAAAGGGTTCTAAGGGTTAACACCTGCATTATTTCTCTAGATCTGATGATCATGAAGAACTTCATCTTCTCCTGAACTAATCTCATTCGTTCGTCTTCCAAATGAAAGGATCTCTCCTTTCAGGACTTAAATCTCGCTATCCTACCTGAGCTTTGCCAGCTCCTTAAGTACCTAGGTAATTTGCGCTAATTCTCTTGAACTTAACACTTATAGAAATCCTCTGCACACCTCTTTCTCTCATCTATCAACTCTATAGCTAAAGGGGTTCTCGATACCTGCATGCCTCGCAGAGGTTTTATGCACACATGCACTACCTCTCTTGAGCTTTGACTGATCCCTTCCTTCAGAATGACTGGGAGTGTCGGCATGCACACTTGAGGCTATACCCAAAGTCAACGAATTCACAGTTCATTTATTTTAACTTGAGCCACCACAAGGCTTAGGCATTTACATGTACAGGCCAGAGAATTTCTTATTTTTTTAAATACACAATTAGGCAGAATTGAAGGGATACAGTATAAATCATTAAGAAAACATATCCATCCCTACAACATTCATAGGATATCCAAATTTAATTCACAGTTACCACTTAAATACACAAGATATGTGATTACTTATCTATTACAGGTGGTATCCAACTAACTAGCTATGGGTGTTCGTCCTTCCACCGAACCATAGGCTCAGAGGCATTCATTCTTCGTGCTCTAGCCACCCCCGTGCCAAGCCATGATATCACCGGGGAATTTATGCCAATTCTAATCGATCCTTTCTCTTTCACATCTTCTCCGAGGTTTATCAGATGATTCCTCAACATCAAGCTGGTGGCCTCCCACTCAGGTCTCATTCTTTGCATACTCTTAGAGGTCTCTCTCTCTGTCACAACCTAGAAGAGGTTAATCAGATGCTTTCTCCACATCAAGCTCATGGTCCTCTACTCATTATTTGTTGGTGTTCTCTCTTTTCACGTTCTCCTCTTCATCTCTTTTCTACTATCTACATGGGTCTATCCCCTTACACGCACACCCTTATCGGGAAGGTTCTTCCTTGTTCCATCTCGTTCCTTCTGTTAGAAGGAAACTTGGGTCAGTCTGGTCTGCCAGACTCAGTGGTACTTCGGGCTGACATTCTGCAGCTAGACCATGCTTCCATTCATGGGGATGGTTGATAATTAAACCATTGGTCCTTTCTTCATTAACTGATTTTCTCTCCATGGGATCTGAAGGAGGTTTATTATCCGAGATGCTTCCATTGTGCTTCCATTGTTTATTATTGGTCAGAGTCACGATATAAAAGCATGAGTGCAAATGTGAACCCATGAGTTCGCCAACCTGCGAAGTTAGAAATTTTTGGAAAAACGACTAAGTAACCAGAAAGAAAAAGTAGAGGGGAAAAAGAAACGAGAATTTGGTTAAGTATAGAAGAGGGAAAATAAGGGATAGTATATTGAAATTTGTAATAGATACCCCATTACCTGGAAATATATTTTTTGCATGTTTGTGGACATGTTGTATAGGGATAGTTAGTGTGACTGTCTCCTCAGGTATTTTTCTCATTAATGAAAATCTTTACGGTTGATGAATGATGAGCTGTTAGCATTAAACCTTAGTTATTGCATACTTGGAAATAAGTACGAAGGTGGTGGGCACGTGAAACAACGATTAGGAATTGGAGATTTCATGAACCCGCCAACCCGATGATTCAAGAAAGAGATTCCAAGAAATGGCCAAGTATGGAAAGCGGTCGGATGGGCTTCAAAATAGGGTGACAAGGGTTCCCTAGGAGACGTGAGGCCCCGACGGTCAAATTGTATGTCTCGGAACTTTTGTATGTCTAGGAGTCAATTTGTATATCGCGAAAGTCTAGGTGTTGTTTGTAGGTCATGGAACAATGGAAGTGCAATCTAGAGCCCACCTTCCTGGGAATCCACGATTGAAAAAGTGGCTAGGTATGGAATGGGGAAGTGGTCAATTGGAATCATGATATAAAAGCATGAGTGAAAATGTGAACCCGTGAGTCTGCCAACCCACACAGTTAGGCATTTTCGAAAAAAACGACTAAGTAACCAGAAAGATAAAGTAGAGGGGAAAAAGAAAGGGAAATTTGGTTAAGTATAGAAGAGGGAAAAGAAGGGGATAAAATGGAGTGGGAAAATAGAAAAGTAGAGGGAAATTTTCGTAAGCGGGAATTGGTCTCAAAAAATCCCCATTGTTGGAAAATCATAATTTTCTAGTCCAATATTTTGTCCACTTACTCGTTTTCTATTGTGCTTGTACCATTAAAAAGGTGTGAGAAAATGCTTTTTTGAAGACTTGTTTTTATTGCAACTTGTGGGAGTAATTGTGTTCTTGATACATTGTTTAATGCCCTGAAATATTATTTTAAGTATTAAACTTCCTGCATGATGAGTTGTTAGCATTAAAGCTTAATAATTGCATATCTAGAAATAAATTTACTGTACTGTCAACTTGACTGTAAGTATCACAATGACGAACTTGAATTTTAATATTGTGGTTGATTTCATAGCCCCATTTGACTTCAACTACCATATATCATTTTTTTTTTCAAAATATTTGCGAAGAAGAAATTTGGTAATTCAATTAATAAAGTAAAAGTGCTCAAATAAAGGCCAGGGGATGGACAACTAATAAAATTTTTCCTTTTGGAGTAAAGGAATCAAGGAAGCGAAAGGGAAATAAGAGATCGTTTGCTCAGCAAGGTTGAGATGAAAGAAAAAATTTCTGGGTAGGGCCCCAAATCCCGCATCATGAATTAGTGTTGTTATGTTCTATCTACATTACGAATAGAATTGAATGTTGGTTTGAAACTGTCTGAAATTCATTTATGTTTCCATAGAAGCCTCATGTGATTGACACAATGTGTTGTCATATAATTTTTCAATGCTCCATATTAGATCTAATTACTTGAGTCAATAAAATATTTAAGAATTACGAGACTATCGAACCATGCAAACGAGAAGAGGTGTTAAATACAACAAAGAAGCACCAACCAAGATTCCAAGGCAATTTTTTAATAGTAAATCTATAAAAAAAAATTGTGGGCAATATATATTTATCCATATACATTGGACTAAGTTATTTGCATCGAAGCATTGAACATATTTTTCATATATACAGGTATAGGAGTTACAAAAAAAAAAACATGCATACAATTCTGTGTTTTTCATCTAGTGCGACAACATGCAGGAGCCATCGACAAGCTCTTGAACATGCATACAAAACTGATTATCATGCTTTTTTAGGAACTCCTTCCAGTCTTCTCCTCGGAAAGTCAATGTTGTCTGCCGCAATATCAATATCTTGCGGAAGACCTGAGGTGACAAAGAAACAAGAGAGCGGTTCCACAGTGGAATAATTATTTGGCTTGAAACAGGTCAACAACACTCCTACTCTTGATGCTGGCGACCTAGAAACATTTCAAAGCACCACTGAATTGTACAAATAATAGGGAAAATGCCCTGGTGAGAAAAGTGTCTAATCCCCGATCACCACTGCCAAGAGTATGACATCCCGCAACATCGCTCCAACGACTCATCGCAGTAAGAAAGCAACCCAGAATTCTTCAAACGCAAGAGGAGATAAGAACCCTCCTCGCGGTAAAATTGATAGTTCTTACAAGCTCCCCGTGAGGAAGAAGAGAAAAAACATTGTAGGGCAAGTGGAAGAGCCCAAAACTGAAAGTGAGGACACACCAAGAGACCACCTCCTTACAGTCAAATACTTCAGGGACACAGCCTACATGATCAATTTGAGAGGTCCAAATTACTTCGTTCTACGCAGAAGGGGACCAAGAGATCCCCTTCTTATAGGAAAATACTTTAGGGACACAGGTTGCACGAGCAATTCCAGAGGTCCAAATTACTCTATTCTGGGTGGAAGGGAATGAGTAGTAGGAATATTCCTTGCACCACTGGGAGTTCTGGTCCTCACCCCCTAAGATGTTAATTGAATATCCAGAGAACAAGAGATTATTACCGCAATTGAAGAATTCTTTGGCTTGAAATATATCTCTAGACACACCAAGAGACCATTTCCTTATAGTCAAATACTTCAGGGACACAGGCTACACTGGGGACAAATCCAAACCCAATCCAAAACCCTAAAAAATGAGAGGAAAGGATACATCTATGAGGGTGAGGACCACCATCCGAGTCGAGAGACTCAAACTCTCAAGCTGCAAAGCGGTTATTGCGTTCAACGTCAGTTTCTTTTCTGAAACCCCTTCCTTCGGTCTTGTCATGGCCACCATCACCGAGCTGGAAAGTGCCCCCCGTTATGGTGGATTTAAATTTGGGAGCAGGAGTGGGAACAATGTCTACATTGCCATCATCCATAACCTTATCATCGTCCATCAAATCATCTTCTTCTGACTCAAAATCGACCTCATCAACCTCTGCGTTAGCCATCAATGCAAGGGGGCAGGTTGTTTGAGTAGGGGGTGTTGCCTTAGAATTCTTTGGCTTGAAATATATCTCTCGGCACACCAAGGGACCATCTCCTTATTTGCTTCTAGGTGGAAGGATATGAGTACTAAGAATATGACCTGGACCACTGGAAGTTCTAGTCATCATGCCCGGAGGTGTTTATTGTATCTGGACATAAATGTTGTCGAACTACTGCCATAAGTTAACGAGAATGTTTGTTTTCTCCAGATGATGTTTGAAATGAACATTCGAAAGGGATAATATAACCCTCTGCAAATCTTGGTTTAATGCGTATCAATGGGAGATCTCCTCGAGCCTTTCGATGATCAACGACAATTTCTATGGTTCCTACATAATGAGTTGTTACCATTAAAGCTTACTAATTGCATACTTAGAAAAAAGTGCGAAGGTGGAGGTGACTACAAAGAGTAATTAAGGATTGGAGATTTTGGGAATCCGCCAACCAGATGACGCGCGAAAGAGATTCCATGATTCTTGAAATGAACACTCGAAATGGATAATACAACCCTCCACAAATCTTGTTTTAATTCGTATTAATGACATATCTCTTCTAGCATTTCAGACATTAATTGTTAGGCCCTAATATTGGCTCATTACCCCTTAATTGGGGCATATTAGATTAGTAATGCTATTTTATTTATGTCGGCTTTAGGCCATTAGTTGTAATTTAGATTAGTAATGTTATTTTAATTATGTTGGCTATAGGCCATTATTTGTAATTATACCTCCTAGTCTCCTATATATACCAAGGAGACATTTTCATTTTGAATCATCTTGTACTTGAACATTTTAGTGGGGTAAAAGGAGGTTTCCCCCTCGAAGAGGTTTATTATCTGAAATTATATCTTTTTCAAGGCGTTGAGTACTTTTCCTGAGGTTTTTATATGCTATATTGATGTTTGGTTCTTAACATATGGTATCAGAGCTCAAGGTCTTGGGGTTTCGCTGCTACATCTGATACACCGTGGAAATTTCACTATAACTTTTTTTCTACAATGTTTCAGAAGGAACGGCTTGGAGGGTATTTAGAAGACAGATCAAGATACGTTGGGTTAAAAATTCAGCTCCCGAGGCCTTATACTTTTGGAGATACAGCCTGTACAAGATAGGGTTCTGGAATCATCCTGAAAGGAGTCATTGCGGAAGTTTTGCTATAAAAACGTTTCTGTAACGTTTCAGACACTGAACTCTGGATGTCATTTACATAAATTAGTAGTGTATCTTTGGTAAAAATTTCAGCTTTTGGGTCATCTTAAATTTGTAGATACACCCTGTGTAAGATAGGGTATCTGACTAGCCCTATTAACTAGTCTCAAGAAGGTGTTCCAGGTAAAAAAAATCATAAATTCTTCCTAGAGTATCCAAATTGCATGGGATTGGTTGCATTGGATTTTGAACAGTCTGTAGTATTTCGGGTACGAGTTTCAGAATTTTATATCAATTATTTTGTGCGGGGCACACTATACAAGTGAGATCTCCTGGAAAGGCCAAAAATCAACAAGTTGTG
>ML780940.1:340316-395102 GCA_009831015.1 Picea engelmannii
AAGGTGTTGCAAAAGATTGGTACTATGGCATACAAATTGGAGTTGCCTACATCTTCACGAGTACACCCAGTTTTCCATGTTTCATGCTTAAAGAAGGTTATAGGCGACAAGATCCCAGTTCAAACTATATTGCTAGAACTTGAGGAGGAAGGAAAAATCATATTGGAGCCTGAAGCCATCACTGACATAAGAATTCGCCAACTGAGGAATAGATCCATTTCAAAATATCTCATTAAATGGAGGAAAATAGGCTGAAGATTCCACTTGGGAAGATGAGTTTTTTATACAAAAGCATCCATAGTTACTCAAACGTTGTAGACAACACTTGTCTCAAGGGGAAGGGCATGTTAAGCCCTAATATTGGTTCATTACCCCTTAATTGGGGCATATTATATTAGTAATGTTATTTTATTTATGTCGGCTTTACGTCATTAGTTGTAATTATACCTCCTAGTCTCCTATATATACCAAGGAGACATTTTCATTTTGAATTATCTGGTACTTGAACATTTAAGTGGGGTAAAAGGAGGTTGCCCCCTCGAAGACGCTTATTATCTGAAATTATCTCTTTTTCAAGGCATTGAGTACTTTTTCTGAGGTTTTTCTATGCTATATTGATATTTGGTTCTTAACAACAACCAATGAACTAACGAACAAACAACAACCAGTGAACCGGTAAACAATATATGTATCTTCATGATGACTAAATCTGCATTCCAAGCATAGAAAATTCTGAAACATATGATGACCATGCGAGTGGAAATACTTAAACATTCTTACTTGCAATTTGCAAACAAAAAACAACAAACAACAAAGAATGAATACGAATGAAACCATGGTATCGAAACTTACTCGACAACGATGAACGACATAATCACAGGTCCAATTGTGGGTGCAGGACTTGAACCCTGCAAAGTGAAAAAACAACTCCAATTGTGGGTGCATGACCCCAACCTTGCAAAGTTGAAGCAAACAAAAGCAAGCAACAAGCACCAACAGGTTCAACTGCAGGTGCATGACCTCAACCTTGCAAAGTTGAACCAAACAACAACAAGCAACAACCGACGAACCAACGAACCAACGAATAAGAAGCAACCAGTGAATCAGTAAACAATATATGTATCTTCAATGATTACTAAATTGCATTCCAAGCATAGAAGAAGTATGAAACATATGATGGCTATGCGAGTGGCGGTGGACAACAATATTGTCCAAATTCACTGCAACATTATATGGAAAAATTCAAGGAAAAATGTACTGTGACATGCCTATTTAAGTAAACATTTAAGGTTGTCATGCTTGTTTAAGGGCCTCACGCTATGTAAACATTTAAACTGTATATGTAAACATTTCAATACAAATAGAAATAATAAAAACATTAAAAAAGAACATGAATGCTCAAAACTTTCTTTATGTAAACATTTCAATAAAAAATAAAAATTAAAAAAGATCCTTGATGCTCAAAACTTTGAATATCTAAACATTTAAAACATTGGAAATAAGGACAATGACAATAAAACTTCAAATCTATTATCCAATAAAATGATATCTAATTTTTTTTTAATTATCCCTATAATTACTGTGTGCCCCTTGATAGGGACTAATAAGAAACTAATGTTATGAACTTTCCTCTCACTAGATAAATTGGTAAAAACCATCGTGTGGGGAGGAAGAGATGTCAGGTTTTCATCTCTGTAAATTTATATCGTGTTAATGCCGGCGTTGGGTTTGTAGCTACCATGTTCCCTCAGAGACGAAAAGTAGTTGTATGTCTTATTCGAATTTAAATTACTCGTCATTCAACAAGCAAAATCCCTGTTTATATCGAGCCTGCATACACAGAGAGCCAATGGACGCCGTACGATATGTTCTACTGACGGAGATAATTCATATGTGCTTTGAGATATTTAGTTTGATCTTTGTGGTTGAAATAAGCACCGGCATTTTTATTAATAAACACGCAATCATCAAGAATCGAATTAATAAACACGCAATCATCAAGAATCTTCGAAGCCATTTCAATTTGCTGTACTCGTCCATGGACGATTGACAAGCCAAAGCAACAGCCATGTCTCACCATGATGACGATAAGAGCAAATTCAATGTGAAGCAGATCTGTGTGAGAAATGATGGTTTATATGAAGAACAGGAAGAACCCATGTCCCCGTCCGGAGCCCTATTACGCCATTTCAATATGGATTGTTACATTTTAGTGATTATAGGCCTGGATAAACCAGTCGATGTGCCTTCTATGAAGACAACTCTGCAATCTACTCTCATCAAACACAAGCGCTTTTCCAGCGTTGTGGTCAGTGCTCTTTGCTCTCTCTCAATCGTTTTTGGGTATATAGCTGTGCGTAATTTCTCTGTTTTTTAAGACGCATCATATATTATATTATAGAAATACACAACAAGTAAGTCTGTGCTCAACTCATAGCTACAAGAAAGGCGATGATGAGCTCGGAATGATACTTGGGATCAAAGTAAGTTGCATACTTTTGGAAAACAGCAAATTTGGCCGGAAGCATGAAGGATAACTCCTTAGGCAGATCTCTGAAATTATCTATACAAAATTGTGGTCCCCCAAGTACATAATTGCCCCCCATTTTCACAGAAAATTGGGGTCCCCAAAATACACAATTGCCTCTCATCATATCACTTTTAGACAGATCACCCCCAGTGCCAGACCCCTAATAGATACTTTTGAACCACAATTTTACAATCACCATGGATGGCGACTGTCCAATGCAAAGGCTTGGATAACAGCATATGATGAAATCTTGTTGCAGCATGTTCCATCCAATCCTCGCAACTTTACTTCCAAATAACGTTTTTACACTCTCCTGTGTCCCACAAAAGTTGCAAGCATAATGTCTGAAGCTTGACTTAGCCTGCCTCGCTTTCGAGGGAAGATCCTGACATACAACGGGCCAAGCAAATATCCAAAGCCGGAGGGAAGTCCCGAACTACCATGTGGAGCTCAACCTGAAGATCCACTTATTTTTTGGGTGAGCCACTGCCCATCTTCTATTTGGAATTGCAGCAAACTCGGTCCTCTTATGCAATAGGTGATATAATTTCCTACTGTCAAAGTCCATAATCCCCTTCCAGTGTTTCCAATGCCAATCCTTCCAGATTGGCTTATCTCTCAGACAATTAAGCTTCCGAACTTCTTCTAGAGTAATCATCTTCTGCAACTCACGTGTACTAGGGCCTTATCGGAAGAAAGTAAGCCCTTTTCCCTCGACAGGAGGGACCGATTATTCTACTCTACAGCAATTGGATTCCACGGGTCTCTCCAAATATGGATACCCTTTCTACAATACCCTTTAGCATTAAGCTTGGGAATGTGGACTAGCAATACCCCCTGATACTTCCACATTCAAACAGAACTCGCAAGCAGATCTTAACCTATCCTGTCACCAAAGAAGCTCCACTCAAGGAAAATACCAACACCTTTCCACGCCTCCCATATCCTTTTGAGAACAAAAGAGTCCTAGATTTTGAAATCCTGTGGGGAGCCAATGATGTCAAATAGGCCAAATGAATCCTTAATGTTGTTAAGTTGTTAACATGCTTACACTAGTAGATCCTGTGCCAAAGTAGTATTTTCCTTGGTGCGTCACCTCAAAGACATCTGACAATCCACTGGGCTGCCAAGCTCTTCGCCTGAGTAGGAATATCAACCAATCAAGGCTTCCTCCACCATTGGCTAATGTACAGAATTGCCATTGTGATTGAACCAACGGGAAACCCATCTCCCCACTAAACTTGCCCCTCAAAAACTGCATCAACAATTTACCAGTTTTCCATTCTATAATTGAAGTAAACATGCAGATGAGAAGTGCATGTGTCAGCCTGAAGGATTTTGAAGATCACTGCCATCTTACTGGCCGGGGACAAGAACCAACTGTGTAGCAGAAACTTTCTCATGCACCAATCCCAAATACCATAAGTAGAGACATTAACTACAAAGGGGATCCCTAGGTACTGAACAATCAGTTAACTCTTTTCCAAGGGTGGTTGAGCCAGTAGGAGAAGCATCAGTAACAATCAACCAGAACTCCAATTTGGCCTCACTCACCATGGCTCTAGATGCTTTGCAAAAGGTATCCAAACACTCAAAGGCACTGTTGACTGACTCCAGATCAAGTTTTAATAGAGAAGGGAGTCATTTTAAAAGTGACTATTGATCACTTCAGTTCTACCCGGGATGAGAATGCTATGAACCCTATCCTGAGCCTTGGTGGCATCCAGGAGAAAGCCCAAAGGTTTAGCTGCAATGATATGCAAATAGCGAGCTAAGTGGCAACCTTGTCTGGTTGACTTGTGTAATACAATCCAGTTCAATAGTTTCCCAGTCACAAAAACAAAGTTTGACCCATTACTGAAAAGAGATTTGACCATTTAAACAAACCTGTTGCCAAACCCAAGCCATGTCAGCATATGGAAGATAAATTTCCAGTCCACCCTGTTGTAGGCTTTATCATAATCAATCTTCAGCAACAAAGTTTCCTGGCCAGTTTTTCTAGCCGACTCCATGGATTCCCACACTATTGAGGATAGTATCCAAAATGAATCTGTCCTGAATGAAGTAGACCTGCTCAAGCCGGACAATATGTGTAGCTACTTTTTGGTCTCTCAAAAAGAAAGGGTTTTTGTTAGTATCTTATAAGAGACATTCAACAGACTGATAAGCCTCCTACTGCCAATGGTGTCCTCTGCCGCATTCTTGGGGATCAACTCGATTAAGCCTTGATTCTAAAAGTCACCCATCCTGCCAGAAAGGAAGACCTCCCTAACCATCTTTAGTAGGTCATCCCCAACAACATCCCACATCATTTTGGAAAATTCAAAAAGCAAACCATCAAGCACAGGGGATTTCCTGTCCATCTTGCAGAGAACATTAAATAGTTCTTCTTTATAAATATCATCACCAAGCATGTCTCTCTTTCTAGACCAAACCTTGGTTGGAGCTACCTTTCGGCAGGCCTCCTGTGCAGACTTGACATGATCAGTGCAATCATACGCAGAAAAAATATTTTGGAAGTAAAAACAAACATGGAGCTCAGACTAGAAATGAACTGAGACAAGCTAGAACATGTCTAGAAGTTGAGAGTGATCCTCGCAATGGTCTCTTGCAGGAGCAGGTTTCCAGGCTTGAGCATTCAGTGAAGTGTATTGAGGAGTATAAACTATAAAGTCAAGGGTGCTATTGATAGATTTAAAAAATGTACTAACCATAACTATTGAGCTGCTCATGTTCCTATTCTATCAGCCCTGCGTGTACTATGAGATGTCAAAATCTTCCTCGTGATAACCAAAAGATATTCTTTCTTTCTGCTGATTCAGGCCTTGTTCTTGAAAGCAGTAGTCGAAGACAGTCAAAGATACAATATTAGAGACTAAAATATGACAATCCTTGCCATTCAGGAAAAGTTATTTAAATGTAATCCATGCTTCCAAGGCCAGAGACGATACAAATTTCTACTGCAATGTCCTTGATGGGTGGAGCTTTGTCATCATTTCTGTGTGTTCTATCTTTGGCTCCTTTCTCTCTGTCAAATTCTAGAAAAGTACAAATGTTATTGACTTTTTTTGGGTGTAAGTTCTTTAATAAATTCAATGGAAAGTTGATTTGGAATGATGAGTTGAGATTATGGTTTATCTGTGGATGCAGAAGAGATACAGAAAAGGGCATCAGCAATGGCTCCGGAAAGATGTTGATATAGATAATCATGTTATAGTGCCAGAGCTCAGTGTCTCCTATACCCAGGATTTTGATTTTGTTGAGAAGTATACAGCCTCGTTGGCTACTGCCCTGCCTCTGGACCCTTCCTTGCCTTTATGGCAAATCCATGTGTTGAATTACAAATCAGCAGAAGCTGAGGCCAGTGTCATTCTTAAAATACATCACTGCATAGGAGACTGCACATCTCTCATGTCCCTATTCTTGGATTGCACCAGAAAATTTTGTCAGCCTGAATCCATGCCCACAATACCACGTATTAACAGATACAGACGAAGCAACCTGCCCATATGGAATGTAATAGGCATCCTGCAGGCATTATGGGGTGTGATATTTTTGGTATGGTGTACAGTTTTGGATCTTGTACAATTTATGGCTACGTTTCTGTGGATGAAAGATAGCAAAATGCTGAGAGGTCCTCCAGGAGTACTTCATCATCCAAAGGCCCTTGCTCATGTCACTGTTGATCTTGAAGACATCGCCATTGTCAGAAAGGCTATTAACGGGGTTGTTATATATGTGTTTCCATTCTCAGCTATTGCACTGTTTTTGGCCTTGAGTTCTGAGATAATTTTTGTATTAATAACAGGTGATCTGATAATCAACATTTCATTACTGTGCAGACAGTTAATGATGTTGTTACCGGGATGCTTAGCGCCGGATTTGTGCAGTATTTTGACCGTTTATATGGTAAGTTGTACTTGTCACTAATTTGGCGTTCTCATTCACAGTTTATATCCATTTATCTGTACACTATGTTACCAGAAATGGGACTAGTCACTAGATGATTTCATGGGATAAAAGATGTGACTATTATGCTATGTATATAAAATGATTAACAATGTCAAAATAGTGTCAAGATAGGAATGGAAACTAGAACGGAATGAGAAACAGGGCCTTTTGATCAAGTTTCTTGTACTATGATCTGTTCATAAGTTTATATATTAGAGTTTTTTGGCCATTAAATGTTTTGAAAAAAAATCTAAGTTTTTATTGGTTTGCCTTGACCCTTTCAAGAATTTTGAATTTCCTAAGAAATCTGTGGTGGGTAAATTTCTTCCATGGGGACTTCATTTTCTATTTGCACATCTCATGAGTGTTGTTAGCTACAGAACAAATACTGTATATTCTCTGCATCCAGTGGCTCTTAATATCACCGGTTTCTGGTTACACAGTAGTCCAAAACTACACATCTAAACTTTCTTTCAAGCGCAACTATGAAATTATTTGTCCAAATTAATTACCTTCTGACAGATGGAGATGTTGAAAAATTGGACAGGCTAGACCTGGCTCCAATTGCCTGGTGGCTCTTCCACCGAGTTACATGTTTTGCTCTCTCCCTTACATGATCTTTTTTTGCTGAGCACTCTTGCTTTAGTATTCCCACTGACTTACATTCCTATCACATATCTCCACCAATCTGCACCTGCTTTGAATTAGGAAAGTAGCCTTCCACCTGCCTTGGAGTCTCTTCCTCGTGCAAATATCCCAGTTCAGCCTTTCATTGAACTCTAGTCTGAACTACTTGTAGTTCTGGATAATCTCAAGTGGCTCGTTCTCGGTTCTGATTTGGGTTTGGGTTGTCTTCTTCTTGAGGGAGAATTTAACAACTATGGTTTTATCTATATCGACCTCCAAGCAGAATGTTTCTAGTGCTATAAGGTGCTCTAGTAAGCTTCGGAGTGTTCTTGCTGCTAAGATGACATCATCTGGATACAACAAGATTTTTATTATAACTCCTGCGATATTCACCCCTCCCCCGCTTTCTCGTTGCTCCATTTCTCTAGCTGGTTGATGTATAGTTTGAACAATGTTGGGAAGAAGTGGCACCCTTGCTTCACTCCAATAACACTGCTAAAACAATCCAACACACCCTCCTTGGTTCTGATTTTGGCCCCAACCTTATCATACAACTCATGCATTGCTGCTTTCCAATCGGCTGGGACGCCTAGCTCCAAGACTCGATCCCATAACTTATCTCTAGGGACCGCGTTGAAAGCTTTTCTGAAGTCTACAAAGCAGCACCACAAGTCGTCTTCCCACGCGTTCCATGTCTTCTCTGTCATATGTCTTAGAGTTAGTGTTCGATAGTAGAGTGCTTTAGTCTAAAGCCTGCTTGCCCTCCTGAGCTACACGCCCCTTTCATCCTCGGCATCTATAAGGTGCCAAGCCCCTTTCAGCCACCCTTAATGTACCATTACCACTGAGCTACACACCCTTTTCATGCTGGGCACCCTTGCTGGTTCAATGTTAAGGCTCGGACTGAAAACAAAAAGGAAATGAATAAATTTAAGAAATACAATAGGTTGAGTACCCTGCAGCTTCTGGTTTCTCAACAGGCCTAGATTGCACTAATTTGGTAATTCCAGAGTAGAAGATGATCTGGAAATATCTGTTTTGATGTTCAAGAAATATATCTGACATCAAAAACTTGACTTTCTGTAAAATCTACAGCCAAGGATAGATCGTCCTTCCAGAAAGCATCAAGCCTTCGAATCCGAGCACTTGTTCCAGTGAATATGAGACCGTCCCCAGGGCTCCATGTGAGAACACGCTGCATCATGAATCCTCTGTTCAAATTCTCTTGCTTCTATCGTTCACTTCATTCATGTTTCTGATTTGCTTTTAGCAGAAGCTTGAATACATGATGGAGAATCCCCATGAAGCAAGATGGGGGAATGAGTTCGCCTTTTGGATGCTCCCCTTCCGGATACAGAAGCAGCAGCAGGAGGACGATTTTCTCGAGTATTGCCGTGTGGCGAGAGCCGAATTAAAGAGGAAGAAAGCATCTTACCAGCCTCGATTCAACTTATTCCTCAAGGCCTTATTTGCGCACATTTTTGGAGTTGATGTATTCACTGACCATTGCATTAAACACTATCCAATGCATTTCGTTCAGCGATTTATGGATCGAATCTGATATACTAATAAAATCTTATCGATCTATGGATGACAGACTATAATGAATGCACTATACAGAGTATGCCAGAACACGACTCTTGTATTTTCAAATGTAATGGGCCCGGTGGAACCAGTTCAGTTCCTTGACAACCCGGTAACTCATATCGTCACCACCGTCTCTGGAATGCCTCAGGTGGATCTTTAAATCTGAGTTCCATATGCAATTTTTAAGGTTTCAGGACAGATGTTAATTACACATGGTGTTTCTTTTTACAAAATTTTCATTCTGGTTTCAGGGCCTGATTGTGCATTTTCAGAGCTATGCCGGGAAAGCAAAGCTTATAGCAATGGCTGCAGAGGATATGTTTCCTAATCCTCACCAACTCTGTATGGACTGTGCTCACGCCCTCAGTCGAATGAAGGAAGAGGCTCTGTCTCTTTCTGCAAATAAGTTATCTAACCAGTATAGATCCCACCTAAGCTCTAATCTCTTAAGTGTCTATAAGGATAAAAAAATGTGAGGTGCAGATCTCATTTGTTCAGAGGATCCACACGGATAAAAAGTAAATTGAGGTTTGAAATTGAGATACAAACCTCAATTGTTGTATAATTAGCAATTTAGCACAAATTCATTATTGTATAATTAGCAGAGATTCATTTAAATAGGGGATTTGAGATAAACAAAGATTCAATATCAAACAGGTATAAATTTTCAAATGGGTTTATATTGGTTTTAGATTTTTTAAATTTATTTATTACTTTCTGTAATTTAATAATTAATAAGTATTTGTTGATTGAGGTTTTTTTTGAGATAAATTGTGTATAAAATTTTGAAACGAATGTTTCGAGTTCACACTCCATATCCAACTTTTATTTTGTTTTCATTTTAATTTATTATCCTTAACCAAACACAGGTTTTCATATTAAATTGTAAAGCAAGAAAACACAGGATTTTCATATTAAATTGCAAAGCAAGAGAAATAAGAGATGTTTTATTTAAATTTATTATCCTTGCCCACCCAAACACATAGTTTTCATGCTTAAATTGTAAAGCAAGAGAAATAAGAGATCGGAATTTCCTTCACTCTGCCGAACCTTCTCCACCATTCTGTTAAATTCAAGGTAGGCATTCTGCCGGGCCAGGGAAGGGAACAGCCAATTATGCTGAGTTTATGACATTAAGGCTACTCTTAAAAATAGTAATGGACAAGAATATGAATCAGATTCAGATCCCAGGGATTCCATCTTAGTTATAAAGTGGATGAAAGGTATGAGTCAGCTGTTGAACATATCTCTTCGACTCATAGTGGCCATTTTTTTAAGTATACTTCATTCACTCATGTTTATAAAGAGCAGAATGTGGAGGCAGATGTTTTGTCAAAGGAAGCTCAGCAGGTGGCAATTGGATTTTGGAAGAGAATCGAGATGGAGCCATTACCATCTCAGTACTTGGAGTTTAATGTCTTTTGTTTTTCTTCAAAAATCTATTATGAGCTGTTTGAATATTTTTCACTTTTATGACAGAATTTCTAGTGCTGAGTTTAAGGGTTATGAGATAATATGTTTTTGGAGGACAGTCCAAATAAATCTTTTGTAATAGATATGTTAGTAGTAGTAGGGTCTTTTTGGAAAGACATACAGAAAGGCTTTTTTTAGTTTGATTTCAGAGGGATAACTATAAGAGTTCTTGCATTTTGTCAGTGCATTAGTAAATAAAGAATGTATTTATTTTCAGCTTAAATATAAATGAGCATTTTTTTACTCATTATTTTATTGATAAAAAATAGAAGAGATTTGAATTTTCTTGTAAGATATCCTTATCCACTGCATACATTAGTAAATAGACAACAAGAATTTTCATCTATCTAAAATAAGCACAAATTCAAAGTGTAAGGTGCACCTAACATCAAAGTAAAACGGTAAGGTAAACTTAACATCAAAGTAAAAGAAATAAGAGATTGGAATTTCTTGTAAGATTTATCTACCTGGTATAAGCATTGATAAATACATTAGTAAATAGACAACAAGAATTTTCATCTATCTAAAATAAGCACAAATTCAAAGTGTAAGGTGCACCTAACATCAAAGTAAAACGGTAAGATAAACTTAACATCAAAGTAAAAGAAATAAGAGATTGGAATTTCTTGTAAGATTTCCCTATCGAGTACAAACATTGATAAATAGACAACAAGAATCCTTATCAATCAAATAAGCACACATTCACACAAATTCAGGGATCGAGCATTGATAAATAGATAACAAGATTCCTTATCTATCTCAAATACACACAAATTCAGGAATAATGTAGATGGTTTTATCTCAAAAACAATATCCAGCTATTGTGTTTTTGTCAAATGTGCATGCAAATTAAGGGATTTGGCATTGATAAATAGGTAAAATGATTTTTTATCTATCTCAAATAAGCACAAATTCAAGAATCATGTGGGTGGTTTTATTTCAAAACAATATTATCATTTTTTGTCACGTGCAGTGATTGGACATCAATAATTAGATAACAAAAGTCCTTATATATCTCAAATAAGTACAAATTGAAAATCATGTAAGTTTTATCTCAAAATAATATCCATTGATTTTGTTTTGTCAAATGTGCATGTAAATATAAAGATAAAGCATGTGTATGTTAATCCAATGATAAAACACAACAAAAGCAAAGTTAAGAGCAACACAATAAGTACACATCTTCATGTGTGGATTCATGGACAAATGCAAGGACAAAAATTGGTTCATGTGGAGACAAGAAGACGTATGTGTGTTGACAAAAACTAAAAGAAGAAATAATATGACAAAAGCAAAGTTAAGAGCAACACAATAAGTGCACATGAAGATAGGTGGATGCTTGGATAAATGCAAGTACAAAAACTGGTTATGTGGAGCCAAGAAGACTTAGATCTATTGATAAAACTAGAAGAAGAAATAATTTGAGATTTCATTAAGATAATGAAATGATTTGGATAAAAACTGTGGATAATTGATGAAAAGTTATATATAGGTTAACAATCAATATTTTGTTGGTAGAGGTAATGGTAGGAAATGAACTCATGGATCACATGGAGATCCCTCATTTGAAGACATTTTGTCAGGGGAAGCAAGTAAGGCTAAAAAAATGGGTGGTGTAAGGCTAAAAAATGGGTGGTGTAGGAAAAGGAAGCTTAGATACTATGGCTACAAGTGTAGAACATCATAAAACAAAGGTTAGGCCCTTAGATTTGATTAATAGAACCAAGATCCGACTTGGAGGATGCCTAGCCAAGTTAGTTGAAAACCCTAGGTATGAAGTCACATAAGCTAGGGTTGGGAGTTACATATAATACATGAAGGATAGTGTAGTGGTAGGGGAGTTCATGGGGATCTAACCCACAAAAAAGGATTTAATCCGGTGGATAAACTCAAGATGGAAGCCCAAGGGCTATGCAGATTTGAAGCTAGGGTCCAAGGATTTTGTCACATGAAATTTTGTGAGTGTGGAAGATGGAGAGAGGGTCCTTGAGGATGGATATTTCTTCATCTAAGAAGGTTTGCATTTGAGGCTTTGGATGAAGAAGTCCAGCCACGAAAAGGAAAATTTTTATGGCAACTTCAATTTGGATTTGGTTGTATTCGCTCCCTCAAGAATTTTGGGATGAAGAGATGCTCGTAGGAATATGAAACACATTGGGATGCTTCATCAAAACCTCATAAATGACCAAAATAGGTAGATATATAGCTTGCACAAGAATTTGTGTTTATATGATTTTTTCAAAAGCTCTCCCAAAATGCATTTGCATTAGCTTCCAACGCCGAGAATAACTACAAACCCTAGACTACACACACATCCCTTTTCACTATGGGAAATTCCATGGGCATGAACATTTGTTTAGGGTTTGCCCTTTAAATGCCACAACAAATTTAAAAAGGAGGAAGGGGCCAACAAGGATGGATTTTTCAAGGTGCTAAGCAAACAAAAGTTGGGAAAAAAACATCCCACCTAGGTAACTAATAAAACCCCACAATGGCTAATAGTTTTTAGTAGGAGAGGAGTCCATAGAGGTTCAATCATGAGAGGAAGCACCAATAGTTTTTAGTATTTAGTAGGAGAGGAGTCCATAGAGGTTTAATCATGAGAGGAAGCACTTGTAGATAAGGAAAAGTTGCCTCTTGCAGCTACTCTAGGCGAGTCATGTTAGGGTAAACTTGACTTGGTGAAAGAGTCAAAATTTGTTAGGTCAATAGTAGTGGTTTCGGGCACATGGTATTGGTGACTTGTGGTATTGAGTCCGTGGATTACATGTAATGAAAACCTTTAAAAGGTTGGTGATACTCCATTGTAACATGTCGAGTTGAGCTGTGGAGGCTCACTCGGCCAGGGCCAGGATGTTGGTTGGCTTGGCCAGGTTTAACAACGGGACTAATAGATCTATTAGCTATTAACTGGTTTTTCCCGGTTTGGGTTTGATTTTCCAGAATAAATTGCATGTCATGATTTGTGTGTTGCTGGTTATTATATTCTTAAAACTTTCATTTGGTATCAGAGCCCAAGGTTGGCCTGAACTCTCTAGCGAAGAGTGCGCTATGCCCTGGATGTAAAGCTTGAATTTGTTCATGGATTTGCAGATCGATTGCATGAATAGTCGGATTTTCTGATGGCAAGTATAGATCTGATAGATACTCTAGCGTGGAGATCCGCGCGATTACTATGCGGACGGAAATTATTATTTGGGTAACTCGAACCCAGAACGTTGGCCAAAATTGGAGGCCGCGATGCCGAAAAGTTGAGCCAATCGGTGATGCGGAGTTGTTCGTGGGCTTCCATGGAGCGTCCAATGGCTTGCCATTCCCTTTGGATGACAGATCGAATCCTGCTAGAAGAAATGCCGATTTAACCTAAGAAAAGCTTGAGAAAGGTTGGTGGGGCGACATAGGTTGACTGAAGGTCTCATTGGAGGGAGCTATGAGTTTGGTAGCAATAACATCAACATATGCAGCTGGCAGAGCGGATTAAGAGGAGTGGGTATGGTGGTTGTACCACAGATGCTTGCAGATCACTGAGAGAGATAGAGGTTTCAGCTACCAGGCTCTTGCATTTTGACGGCGAAAGTGTTAGACATACCCCCAGAAATCCTAGATCAGCGCATGGACCGCCCATCTGACCACAAGGAAAAGAAAAACCGTCGAAAGGGGATTCAAGAGAACGAAGAGACGAGAGAGATGACTGGACACTGCGCATAGGAGGAGGATCAGGGTTTTCCGGGTGATTCCGGGAGTTGAAATCTTTGGTGATCAGCCTGTATATCTCCTGCCTGAGGCCAAGTTCGAGTGCCCTTCTGTGGCAGTGAGCGGGAAGATCCTGCTTAACGGCTATTCGCTTGTCGACTGGATGATCCGACGTGTTCAAATTTGTGTGCGTGGAGGATGCATGTGAAGTGATATGGAGGAAGTAGTGGATATTTCATGGAACGGGACGCATATGAGTAGTTCCTTTGCCTATTGGAGTCACTTTGGCAGTGTGTTGAGGATGCCATTTGAGGTCGTGACAAATATGCAATTGATGGCCATCGTTGCGGGTTGAACTTGCCCATGATGGAGACGAGCATTATTTGTGGATCACTACAGTGGCTTTAGTAGTGATAGTGGAAGACTTAATGGCAAACTACAAAGGCATTGTAACTATTGAGTTATCATGAGGGGGCTACCTTCATCAACATCATAGAATGATCTAAAGGATCACATGGAGGGAGGTGGTGATGTTACATTTTCCCAAGTGTTATGTGATAGCAATGGTAAAAGTAGATTGTTGACTGCATTAATTATGATGACATGAAATATGATATCAGAAAACTTGATGACTCAGAATTTAAGAATCCATTTTCTCGGTCATATATACGTGTAAAGGAATATGGATCCAAAGGAAGCATGTCAAGAAGCCACTTTCGAGGAGAAAGAGCTGGAAGGAAGGCGCTTGAAGGAAGAAGAGCGGAGAGCGACGAGCATAGGTAAAGGCAAGGAGACATTAAAAATGTTTTAGAGGTCAAAGCAATGGCAAGGCTAGATGATGGCCACATAAGTGTCGAGGTAGCAACAATGAAAATAAAATGATTATAATGGAGTCAGAAATATTTATTGCATGTAAATGAACATATGATTATAAGACCTGGTTAGGCATATGTACCCTTAGTAACTTACCGATAAAGTCTAGATGTAGACCTAGGTGATAGGGGGAGCATATGGAATTCCCAGATACCCTATTAAGGTAGGGCCTAGAGGTGAGTGATGCAAATTCACTTGGTCAATTTGGCTAGATTTGGTCATGGGAAACCCCAAGTCAATTTTAAACCGTGGAGTGTTAGGTTAAACTTGACTCGGAGAAAGAGTCAAAGTTTGTTAGGTCAACAATAGTGGTTTCAGGTACATGGTATTGGTGACCCATGGATTACATGTAATGAAAGCCTTTAAAACGCTGGTGATACTCCATTGTAACGTGTCGAGTTGAGCAGTGAAGGCTTACTTGGCCAGTTGAGCGGTGAAGGCTTACTTGGCCAGGGACATGGTGTTGGTCGGCTTGGTCGGGTTTGGCCTAGGGACTAATAGATCTATTAGTTGGTTTTTCTTGGTTTGGGTTTTCCAGGATAAATTGTGTGTCATGGTTTATGTGTTGCTGATTATTTTTTTTATCTCTCACATATTTTTAAAACTTTCAAGTCAAAGTGTAGAAAAAATGAAACAAACCTCCAACCAAGTGAAAGAAACATTGAAGGCACTGGAGACCTAGAGATGGGAGAGGAAGAGGAAGAAAAATCCAATTTAGAGAAGGAAGAGTTACACCTGTGGAGGAAATGGACATGCAAGAGATAGATCTATCAACACTTATTGAGACATATCGAGAAAAAGGATTGACAAATATATTAGAAGAAGAGATTCAAGTTTTACATAAAGAACTCTTGAAAGGGAAACCTAAGATTGGCTCATCTACAAAAAATCATGGAACTTCATTGGGATTGGCAATCAAAACTACATAGCTCAACCCACACAAAAAACTAGCAAGGGAAGAAAGAAAAAGTGGTAGAAAAAAACCCAGGGTGAGGGGGCCCAACTGTTCGACTTGGGACATGTGTCATCTCTGTTGGATAAATAATTTGTCTCCAACCCAAAGTTAAACTATGAAAATCACATCATAGAATATTATAGGGGTGAGTGTAAAGGTAACAAAGAATACTCAAGAACAAGATCATTAAATACAAATCCACTATTTTTATAACTCAAGAAACTAAATGTGATCATAGAGTAATGAAAAAACTAACAAGATCATTAAACAAATCCACTATTTTTATAATTCAAGAAACTAAATGTGATCAAAGAGTAATTAAAAAACTAGCCTGAAGATGTTGAAAACACTAGAACTCAATAGATATCAATGTGGATGGGTTCTCAAGAGGGTTGGCCATTTTGTGGAATCCATCCATGATAGTACTAGACTTCATAACAACTGGCACTATCTCTGCAAGTTTCAAGGAGATTGGATTGACAATGGGAGGTATGATAACCGATGTTTATGGACCCAATTTAATGCCTATAAAAGTATATTTTCTAGAGATATTGCATAATATAGAGGCAATGATAGGTTAGGATCACTAGATCTTTGGAGGTGACTTTAACATGCTAACCTTGCTAAGTGGAAAAAGGGGAGGCATAAGATGGTTGGAGGAGGACATTGATATCTTCAAAAATACTATTATAGAACCAAAATTAGTGGACATGGTGACCAACAATGGTTGTGACACCTGGAACAACATAAGATATGACAAACATTAGATAATGGTAAGGTTAGATCGCTACCTTATGTCAAAATCCCTTATCCAATCATGAGTTTCATTTGAAGCATAAATCTTGCAAGAAGAAGGATTCAAACATTGGCCCACTAATCTAACTTGGGGGAATCTGGGTCCTCCCAAATCAATACACTTCAAATTCAAGAATTTTTGACTTGATAACCCTAACTTCAAAGAATATATAAATTAGTGGAGGAAGGAGGTGGATCTAATGAGGGGATCTCCAATGCATCGTCTACAATAGAGGCTTAAAAATCCAAAGTCCAAACTAAATCTTTGGAAATGTTTTTCAGGCACAACATGATCTGGAAACCCAAATGGAAGAGGTTTAATCAACCATCATCAACAAAGCTAGGGATGACGAGCTCGCACTTATAGAGGAAAATTTGAAGGAATAGATAAAAGTAAGGCTGAAACAAGAAGAAATACTATAGAAGCAAAATTTAAGAATTAGATAGCTCAAAGAAAGAGATAGAAACACCAGATTCTTCCATAATTCAATGTTCAATCATAAACACCACAATACAATTGTATCCCTGCAAAGTGCCAATGGAGAAAAACTAGAAGACCAGAGGGATATTTTGAATGGAGCTCAAAGCTTATTACCTCTAGCTCCTTTCAGAGATAGAGGTAGATAGGGAATAGGACATGGATTTCATCTTAAACCATATCCCATGGTTGGTAACTCCAAAATGAATTACATGCCTTATGAGAGAAGTCACTTTAGAAGAAGTTGAGAGAACAATCATGGAAATGGAAAATGGAAAGTCACCAGGCCCAAATGGGTTCTCCACGAACCTATTTCATAATTGTTGGGTAGTTGGAGGAGCAGATGTCCGGAGAGTGGTGGAAGAATCAAGAGCCTTGCAAGAAACCCTCCAAGAATTTAAGTCCACTTCCCTCACTCTCATACCCAAGAAAGACATGGCTAATTCTCTAGAAAAATTTAGATTAGTATTGCTTTGCAATGTGATATATAAAATAATATCTAAGGTTATAGCTAATAGGTTGAAGTTGATCATGTCCTACATAACTTCACATGAGAAAGGAGGCTATATTGAAGGGTGTCAGATTCTAGATGGCATCATAATTTCCCATGAGGCCATTCACTCCTTTAAGTAAAAAAAAAAAAAACTAGGTATTCTTATAAAACTTGACATGTCCAAAGATTTTGATCGCTTAAATTAGGAATTCTTAGTTAAAATGCTATCAAAATTTAGATTTAGTCAGTCTTGGGTCAATTAGGTCAAAATTCTTGTCTCCTCAACCTTCTTCTTTATTTTGGTTAATGGTTCCCATGCCCCCCCATTCAACCTATCTTGTGGCATCATACAAGGAGACTCCCTATCTCCCTCTCTGTTTATTCGCATGATGGAGAGACTGGGTAGAAGTCTTTGTCATGGCATTGCTTCTAGAAATTTAAAGGGCCTCAACCTACATGGTGACATTGATCCATTTTCCCACCTTCAATGTGTTCATGATATGATGCTCATGGGCCATCCTTCAACCAAGGAGGAAACATACTTTAAAGAAATCTTCAGTACCTCTTTTTTAGCCTATAGAACTCTTATCAATTAGGATAAATTCCTCATCTTCTTATTCAACACTATGTGAATTACCCAGTGCAACATAGCCTAAATCCTCGATTTTAAAAAAGGTACCCTTCCCCTGAAATGCCTCAATTCTCTTCTCATTGAGAATGCGTACTTGGGAAGACTTTCTCTCCAAGCTTAACAATAAACTAAGTTCCTAGACCTTTAGATCTCTCAATCTCCCTGGTAGATTAACTTTGCTTAAATATGTTCTCCAATCTATGCCTCTATACCTTTCTCGATGTTCGCAACACCTCCGAAGATTCTAAAGGTCATAAAAGTATTCAAAGATCAATTTTTTTTTTTAGGAAATCCATAAAAAAGAAAGAAAATGGACCCTTGTGACCTGGCACAAAGTTTGTATTCCAAGAGATTCAGGAGGCCTAAGAGCTCATAACCTTCAAATTCTTAACAAGGTCCTAGTAGGGAAGATTTGGTGGAGGTGGCTAAACAAGAAGGAAGAATTGTGGGGTAAATTATGGCACAAAAGTTATGCAAGAGACATTGAAGATCGTGACCTTATAAGAATGGAGGGGAACCAACTAGGGTCTTTGATATGGAACAATGTTTGGAAAAACAAAATATAATCCAAAACCAATGTTTCTAGAAAACCATAGATGATAATTCTATCATCTTTTGGGATGATCCTCGGTAGCAACAACCTCAACTAAGTAGGCAAGGAAAATCCTTTAGATATCATAAATATATTCCACACCTCGAACTAACATTATGTCAATCAATATTGGGAGGAAAGACAAAGTACAAAGCACATTGGATGGTGATCTTTGAAACCAAGAGATACATAGCCCCTAACAATTACTCAAAAGGGAGAAAAGCTATTAGCATCGACACTAATGACTAGAAATATTGTGTTTAAGGATAGTATTGATAAGCTTAGATGGGGATAGATAAGAGGATGGGCCTTCCCAATTAAATAATATTATAGAATGGAAGTAGGGCACATCTTATAATAAAAATATAAGATTTGGAAGTATGTTTGGAATCTGAGAACATGGCCAAAAATCTCCACCTTCCTCTGCTTACTTGTTAATGGAAAATTTTAACTTGGGATAAATTGCAATGAATGGGTTTTGAAGAACCATCCCTCCACTTCATGTGTAGGAAAGAGGCAGAATCAATGGAACACCTATTCAACTAGTGTAAATAGGAAGACTTCTTATGGGATAGACATGTTATGAGTTTTAGACAAACATATAGAAGAATGCATGAAATTTTGGAAACCATAAAAGAGTGGTATTTATCTCCTTTCAAAAAAGCGATCTTAAATAAAATATGACATCTTGATCTAGGATTTATTCTGTAGTTGATTTGGAAGGGATGTAATTGATGCATATTGAAAGGGAACCAAAGGTAATAAAAGTTCTTTGGGTTGATATTTCCTAGAAAATAAAATAAATCATTCACCCCGTGTCATGGGCACATGAAAGAGAGAAATGTTTAGACAAGGAGCAAACAATTCTCTATTTTTATGACATTGAATCTAGGAAGCTAATAGAGAAAACAAATTCCTCTGCTCCTCAAGCTAAATTCTTGAACACATGGTCTCCCCCATCATTGGACTTTATAAAATTTAATTTTGATGTTGCCTAAAAAAGTAATTCAGTCCCATTAGGATTAAGTGGAGCTTTTGGGGACTCCTTTGGTCACATCCTCAGGGTATTTGTGAGGTACCTAGGGGTAGAAACCAATAATTTGCAACTGAGATGGAAGCTCTATAAAATAAACTTCTTGTTGCCTCATTTCATGGGTATGACAAGTTGATAGTGGAAGGGGACTCCCTCATATTGGTGAATGAATGTTGAATGGAACCCAAGTTGACAAGCTCACATACAATTGGAGACTCTCCCTATGCCCGAAATACATAACCAATAACATTTTACTCATCCCAACAATCATTCCTCTCAATGTAAAGAGTAAAGAAAATTGTTTGGCGGACATAGTAGACAATGACAGAGTATTGCTAGCCACTCAAGAGTTGGATGTAATTTGGGATAGCATGGAAGCAACTGTTGAAATCTCTCCTACTCAACATTCGATTTTTAATTCCAAATAAATCACTTATTGAATTAAATCATAGCTAAGTAATCAACTAGACATATAGCATAAGAATAAACAAGGAAACCAAAATCAAGCACACATAAACACCAATATTTTTGGGTATAAACCCCTAGAAAAAACCTGGAGGGGAAACTAGTGATGAGAATGATTTTACTATGCTAAAATAAGAGCTCCCATAATAGGGATAATGGCCCACTTAGAGAAATACAATTACAGACAAACCTTGCAAAGCTTGACTTGCTTTATGAACCAAAATTGCATGCTTTTCGAGGTGCACACAACTTTTCTTCAACAAACCCGTGTATGTATGTGTCTGTCTCCACTAAGACCTACATACACACCAAAATTCCTAATGGAAAACTCTGTATGACGTAAAAATCTCCTCTAGCTTCCTCTGAATGAAACCCACCTATGCTTCCTTTGCTCTCTCTTCCTCTTTGACCCGATCTCTAGATGAAAGTCTTTCTTCACCTATCCAAGATCTTGAACCATAGTCCTTCGTGATCCAATCCTCTCAAAAGTAAATCCTATACTCTAAAGAATCTCAAGTATCAAGTGTCTTCCTCCTTGACCCTAACATTGATTTTATAATCATGAGTTACAATTTATTTCTAAGCTCACTTGAGATTTAGATTGCATGAGAAAATTGCATGCTAAGTACTTTTAGAACTTTCCTCAAATAAATCCATTAACTAATTACATAATTAATTAATAAAAACACTTTAGTTTAATAATTCCTTTAATTAAAGTAAATTCAAGAGTGGAAGGCTTTGGACGATTTCCACACGTCTAGACACATAGACCTGTGCATAAATACATGTCCAATGATACCACTAACATCAACACTCTCTCTTAGTGAGGAAGGTATTCTACACCACTCCAAGTTTGTTTCAAAAGAACAAAAACTTTCATTTCTCTAAGGGTTTGGTCAGAATATCTGCAACCTGCTCATATGTGGAAATACATTAAAGCTTCACTGCTCCTTTCTGGGTCCTATCTCGGATGAAGTGATATATGATCTCAATATGCTTGGACCTATCATGGAACACAAGATTCTCGGAGAGTTTTATACAACTCCTATTATCGTAGTATATCACTGTAGGATCCAACTCTTGATCAAATAAACCTATAAGCAATTTGCAAAGCCAAATGGCTTCACAACTATCCATACTCATTGCCATATACTCTACCTCTGCTAAACTAAGTGCTACAAAAGTTTGCTTCCTGCTAAACTAATTATTCACTGTCGATTCCAAGATGAAGCAACACCCCGAGTTGCTCTTTTAGTGTTACACTACTTTCCCAATCCAAGTCTGTATATCCCTGCAACTCCATTCCATCTCCTCCAAGATATCTCAATCCATACTCCATTATAACTCTCAAGTACCTGAGCACATATTTAACTATGATCCAATGCACCTGCCTCGGCTACACCATGAACTGAATCAAGGTGTTCACAACAAAATAAATATCTGGCCTGGTGTTGAACAAATACATCAAGTACCCTATAAACTACTTTTATATCCTGGGATCCACCAACTCTGAAACTGAAGTGTCAATCTTCTTTAGATTGGTAACCATAGGTGTATCCATCGGTTTATACTCCTCCATTTTGAATCTCCTCAAGATCTCTACTGCATACTTCCCTTGTCCAAGGAATATCTCCCCTGATACCTACCATACCTATAACCCCAAGAAATAATGCATTAATCCAGTGTCCTTCATCTTGAACTCACTAGCTAAATCTTCTTTGCACCCTGCAATAAGCTCCTCTATACTTGTGAGACATAAATCATCAACGTACATGACCAAGATGAGAGGATCCTCTCTAGAAAATACGAAATACAAGTTAGGATCCGCTTGAATCTTAGTAAAGCCCATACTCTGCAAGTATCTGTAAATCTTGGAATACCGTGCCCTGGGTGCCTATTTGAGTGTGTACAAGAATTTATTAAGACTACACACATGATAATCCCTCCCATGTACCTCAAAGCCTTGAGGTTTCTCTATGTATACTTCCTCCTCAATCATCCCGTTGAGGAACATTGTTTTCACATCCATATGATGTATCCTCCACCTCATAATTGAAGTAATAGAAATAAAAACTCGAATAGAATCATACCTGGCGACTACAGAAAATGTCTCGTCGTAGTCCACTCTTTCTTTCTGGGAGAACCCTCTCGCCACAAACCTCTCCTTGAACTTTTCTATTCTACCATATGCAACATGCTTGATTTTTCAGAGCCCTCTAGAACTCACAACTGGCTTCCCCTCCAGTCTCGACACTATGTCCCAAACATCATTCCTCATAATAGAGGTGTACTCCTCTACCATGGAATCCCACCATACCTATTGATCTCCTACTTCCTCAAAAATGGAAGGCTTAGCATCAATGATGCTACTCATAAGTGCCATATAGTTCGAAAACTTCTTTGGAGGCCTTCTCTCTTTGACCTCACTCCTCAGAGCCTCACCAGTATCCCTCAATGTCTGCAATAGCTTCCTGGGTCTCCTGACAGGACTAGAAGGGGATAAATCCTCCTCCCCACCTAAAGTTTGAACTGCTGACCATTGCTCATCCTTCATAGCCTACTTCTCCTCGCCTTCTGTCACTGTTGATGACTCTTGAGTACTCCTAGATGTCAAGTTCTCCTCGAACTTAACATATCTACTCACAGCTAGATTTCGCTATGCTAGAGAAGATCATGTAGGCCTTTGAGGTCTCACTATACCCCAAAAATATACCCTTATGTCCTAGAGGCTCCAACTTTGTCCTCTTATCCACAAACACATGGATGTAGAATGGACAACCAAATATTCACAAATGACCAATCTTTGGCTTCACTCCTGAGAACTCTTCCTGTGGAGTCTTGTCCCCCAATACCCTAGGAGGACTCTTGACATGCACATACAATTTCATGTTACATTCCTCTTCCCATAAGGACATAGGAAAATCCTAGTCATGTATCATAGCCATGGTCAGACTGATGATGGATCGATTCTTTCTCTCCGCAACCCCATTCTATTGAGGGTTGTATGAGACTGTTAGCTCCTTTTTGATCTCTTCCTCCTTGCATAAATCCTTGAAGTCATTGGAGGTGTACTCTCCCCCATTATCCAACCTCAAGACCTTGATATTATTACTTGTCTGGTTCTCTACTTGAGCCCTGAACTCTTTGAACCGGCTAAAGACCTCATCTTTGTTATTCATAAAGAAGATCCAGGTTTTCCTGGAGAAATCATAAAAAAACCTCACATAGTATGACGATCCCTGTAATTATGTTACAAATATCGACCCACTCACATATGGATGAATAATATCCAAGATCCCCTTGGACCTACTCTCGCTGCTAGGAAAATCAACCTTGGTATTCTTGCCAAGTGTACACCCTATGAACATTCTCTATTTCTCAATCGTGAACTCTGGAAGACCTGTAACAATCCCCCTCATAATCGATAACACCATCTAGTGTAGGTGTCCCAACCTCCTATGCCACAACTCACATAGGTTATCACTATCATGCACCAAGGCCTGAACAGGCTTACCCTGTAACATATATAAAGTTCCTTCTCTAACCACAATGACCATTTCACTATCCGGGCTAGCCTTCTCTAAGCATATGAGTACCTACCCTCTCTGAAAAGTAACGACAAAAACCTTGTCCTCCATAGTTGATACTGAAAGAAAATTCTTCTTCAAACCTGGTACTTAAAACACATCGAGGGTATTTAATGATCCTCCTGACTCAAGATGGAACATAACTGCTCCCTCTCCCTTCATTGCATACTTGGCATCATCACCAAGTTGCACATGAATATCTGTGTCACTATCTGCCAGACTTCTAAATAGCTCCCGTGCTTCTGTCATATGACGAGATGCACCACTATCCAAGAACCAAACACTCCTCATTGTTGTGCTGGTAGAAAGGTGCGAAAACAATGATTAATCCTTCTCAAAATTCGATGCAAACTCATCAATATGCATCTCTGTCGATGCTGATGTTCGCGTCTTTTCATTACCCTTCTTCTTATTCTCCGGACACTGAGATGCATACTTTCCATTCTTATGACATGCAAAACACTTGATTTTAATCAAGTCCCTCTTCTTCCCTGGGTGTGATGATTCTCCATCGTTGTTACCCTTCTTTCTAGAACCCTTTCCTTTTCCCTTCCTTGTCTTACTGACAAGAGACAATTTCTCTTCACTACCGTCCTGCTTGTTGCTCTTAGACTCCTCCCGAGTCTCTTCTTGGATGTAATCATCGCAAAATATCCGCCAATCTGGGATATTTTCTAGAGCACAAAATCCTTTTATGAATGGTTCCCAAGACTTGAGAAGAACATTCAGTGCCACATTCATGAGATCTGCATCCTCCGCTTTCTTCCCTATGGATGCAAGATGATCACACACTTGTGTGATCCTCATGAGATATCTAGTAACATTATTATATCTAGACATCTGCACCAATCTGATTTTGTTCCTTAAGACCACCTTCCTATTCATGTTCTTTCTTTGGAATAAACTTACCAAGGCATCGAACATATATTTGGTTGTCTTCTTCTCTTTTAGGTGAGGGATTAGATGATCCTTCACTGAATCGAGGAGGACCCTCTCTACTTTGATCTCCTTCTTGTTGTGAGCATCCAAAGCTAGCAAATCTGTCGATGGATTAACTAATTTATCCACTAACTCCCAAATTTCATACTCCTTCAATGCCAAACTAAACCTTGCTTTACAATATAGGAAGTTGGATGCTCCATCCAATCTGTCTTCAACTCTCAACGGTGTTGTTGCCATCCATAAGACCTGAAAAATTCTCTGGAAATAACCTGCTACTGAAAATCCCCCCTGTACTGATCTATACGGCTTGTATGCGACTGTCACCACTACAACCCACGTATGTACATGACTATTACTACTAAAACTCATGTATACACTATTATTATTAAAAAATCTTGCATATGTACATGACTGTGCCTTCTATAACCTGCATACACCCCTATACACCTGCAAAACCTTAATTTCTCCTCAGTACAACTATTTCCTTGAAATCTATTCTTTGATTTCTTCATGCTGGTTATGTATCTACTACAAAACCGACTTCTCTTCAGAGAACCTGCTCTGATACCATGTTGAAATTTCTCTTACTCAACATTCGACAGTTAATTCCAAATAAATCACTTATTGAATTAAATCATAATTGAATAATCAACTAGACACGCAACAGAAGAATAAAAAAGGAAACCAAAATCAAGCACATATAAACACCAATATTTTTGGGTATAAATCCCTGGAAAAACCTTAGAGGGAAAACCAGTGCTGAGAATGATTTTATTATGCTAAAGTCAGGGTTCCCATAACCGAGATAATGGCCAACTGAGAGAAATACAACTACAAACAAACCTGACAAAGCTTGACCTGTTGTACGAACCAAAACTACACACTTTCCATGGTGTACATGATTGTCTCCACTAAGACCCACGTACACGTACGAAAAATCCTGTACGAAAACTTTGTGCGATGCAATACTCTCTCGTGGCTTCGTCTGACTGAAACCCACCCACACTACCTTTGTTATCTCTTCCTCTTTGACTTGAATTCTAGATGAAAATATTTCTTCACCTATCCAAGATCTTGAACCACAATCCTCTGTGATCCAATCCTCTTGAAAGTAAATCCTCTACTCTCAAGAATCTCAAGTATCAAGTATCTTCCTCCTTCACCCTAGTCTTTCTTTTATAATCATGAGTTACAATATATTTCTAATCTCACTTGAAATTTAGATTGCATGAGAAAATTGCATGCTAAGTACTTTTAACACTTTCTTCAAATAACTCAATTAACTAATTACATAATTAATCAATAAAAAACATTTACTTTAATAATTCCTTTAATTAAAGTAAATTCAAGAGTAGAAGGATTTGGATGATTTCCACACGTCTAAACACATAGATTTGTGCATAAATACATGTCCGATGCTACCACTAATATCAACAACAACCACCCTAATGGATGATTGTCTCCACATCCATAGATCAGACATGGAAACCCTTGTACCTAAGTGTTGGGTATGTGTTATATTCTTTGCACGAGTAGTAGTGTCGGGAAACATGTCACATTTTTGTCTTGTTTTTCGTGTTGCCTAATTTTTCATGTCTTGTTGGGAGGTTTTTCGGCACATGGTTTTTTGTCAACGGTTTTCTATTTCCGGTTAAGGAATTAGGGTTGTTGACTAATCCAGGTCATTGGGTTAGGGTTTTGGATGCTGTTGGCTCCTATATGTATATTGTATTGTAAACAATGTATCACTATGAATGAATACAAAATATGCTGGTTTTCTCGGTTTGGGTTTCCAGGGGAAAAATCTCTGTTTAATGTCTGTATTTTCCATTGTATCTTTTCTGTTCTTTTACTGAAAATCTGTTTGTAGTAAATATTGTACAAGATTAAAATCTACACTAAGGGTGGTAGGGAAGTATATTGATGGGAGAAGGAATAGGTGGTAGTGTGTTTTCATAATATGCAAGCAAGGGAATGAGAAAGAGAAACACAAATATTTTCACTTTGCATACTGCATGCATAATGTAGAAAAGAAGTACTACGTGAAGGAGACTTGACCATGTAGAGAAAGAGAAATAAGACTCTACACTCTAGGAATACACTGTCCACCCAGGCATGTATGGGCCAACATGTCAACTCTCAGGGCCTATACCATGCAAAATCTTACAATGGAGTATCCCAAGCCATTAAATAGATTCATTATATGAAATACCACGGGCCCATAAACCGTTAACTATAAACCTATCATGGATTGTATCAACATTATCCTAACTACTTTGTGACCGAGTCAAGGTTATCCCAACATTCCCCCCTTTAAACTTGACATGGAATTAACACCTACCCCTCTCAATGTTTATTAACTGGGTTTTTAGGAATACAACATGCCCCCTATCACCTAAGTTTACATCTCAACTTTACATTGATGAACCATCAAACTAGGGGTATGCATGCCTAAATAGGTCTTACATCAAATGTTGATTTACATATGTAATACAATCCAACTCCATAAAAATACTTACAATTGTATGCCTGAGCATGTGATGCTATTAAACATCAACCTATTTCATTTCCAACATCCATGTTTCTCCAAATACAATTACATAGACCAATCACTTCTCAACCAAGTACTTATATTACCACTGTATGCTTGAGAAAATGATACAAGAAGCATTAACCCACATCCCTGCCTGCTCCAAATATAATGAGCTGAATCAAATACTCATTAACCGAGTCCTTTTTCATCTAATATCTCAATGTGATTATTTTTCTAATGATTCACATTGATCTCGGGCACCTTAACACCTTGGATACGAGGTGATAAGGCTCTGATACCAATCGAAAGGAACAATAAGTGTGGAATATGCTTCCTACAATGAATCCATGAGAGAAGAATGTGAAAAAACTTAAAATAAAGTAATTGCAAACAAATGAAATAAACAACAAACCATTAAGAGCATGATTTCCTAGGGAAACCCCTTCTCAAAGAAAACCCCCACACTTAAAAGTACACTCAATTTATTATTTAGAAACTGAATGGTTACAATACATTATAGAATCTCCATACTCTCAAAAAGAATGTTCATCAATGAGCTTCAGGCCTACACTATGCACCCCAAGAATACATTGGCCAGTCATGCCTCTATGGGTTAGGGTGTCAACTCTTGAGGTCTATACTATGAGACATATTTTAATCGAGTATCACAAGTCATTAATAGATTAATCATATGAAATACCATGATAAAATATCATGGGATAACCAATACCATGAGCCCATAAACCATGAACTATAAACTCATCATTGATTGTGTCAAGGTCATCCTAACTGTTTTTTGACCAAGTCAAGCTTATCCTAACACAAAGGGCCAAGGACAAGAACAAGTCCTAGCTATCTACCTTGTGACTATGCTTGGAATCACCCAATATTCGATTTTGAGGGAAAAGAGTGGAGTGAAGGGAAAAACAATAATGTCCCTCATTAATTATCATAGTTATCAACTTTATAGATTCAAAGTTGGTGAAATTTCTGGGACTAAGGGTTGCTCCATTACAAAATTCCCCAGTGTTGGTGTCCAATGATACTATGATGGACCGTAAGGGAATGACCAAATGATTTATATTGTAGCTAGAAAACCATGACTTAAGTTTTGATTTCTATGTTTTAGACCTAGTTGGGGAGGATCTATTAATGGGGGCGCAATGGTTGAAGACCTTGGGTGAATTCCAAATGAATATTTGTCAGTGGTACATGAAATTTGAGAAGGGACAACAACTAATTATAGTGAGGGTCTCACAAGCAACTGCAAATGAATTAATTTAAAATCATAGGATGGGAAAATCTCTTGCAAGAGATGAATTATGTTATGTTATTTAACACAACTCTATGAAAGGCCCACATCTAAAGGTGAAACACAAAATCCAACAAGAGAGAATGAAGAACAATGACTAACTGATGAATATGTAGATTTTTTCGAGGGCCTACAACATGGGTTTCCACCAAATAGAGGGCATGAACATATCACGGAGTTGGAATGTTAATCCCTAGATAAATCCTAATGTTAATTAGAAAACTTCTTATTAAGCCCTATATATTTAATTATTATATTTCTAGTGTTATATTTGTATGTAGGCTAGAACCCTTCGTTGTACCCTTTGTCTCCTATATATATCAAGGAGACCTAGTCTTAGGATCATCTTATCTCATCTTGTACATTGAATATATTGTAAAAGGAGGTTTCCCCCTTGAAGTGGATTGTTATTTATTTACTTTTTATTATTCTCAAGGTGTTGGATCATAGTATTTGGAATTAGAGAAACGATCATAGGGTTTTGCATCTTCAAGAGAGTCGTCTTGGAATTTTCACTATAATTTTTTTTTCTGGGACGCTTCAGACAATGAAATTTTGAGGTTTCTTGGGATACATATCAAGTACATTTGGTAAAAATTTTAGGTTCTAGGTAGTTATACTTTCTGAGATATAGCCTATGGAAGATAGGGTTTTTGATCCATCCTGAATTAAGTTTTAAATGAGTCATGTTGGGATTTTTTCTATAGCTTTTTTTTCTGGGTGGTTTCATATAGTGAAATTTTTTGGAGACTGAGGAGAAATGTCACATTATAGGTGGTAAAAATTTTAGGTTTTGGTTCACTATACTTTTGAAGATATATTCCATGGAAGACAAGGTTTGTGACTAATCCTTAAATCAATTGTCTTGGCATTTTCACTGCATTTTTTTTTTCAGTGAAGTTTCAGAATCTAAAATTTTCAGAATCTTAATTTGACATAGTGAATTACATGTGGAATTTTTTTAATATTTTTAATCATTATATTTTATGATATATTTCTTGTGGAAGTTATAGGTTTTGCACCAATTATTTTATGGTGATTTTAAGAGTTTTTTTTGTGGTTAGCAAGTTTTTTTTTTTTTTTTTTAAGAAACCCTTTTCCATGGATCCAAAGAAATTTATAAAAATTAATTCAACAATTAAAAATCCATAAGGATATTCCATGACTCATAAAGAAAATGAGGAGATACAAAACCAACTATCCAAATTGAATAGTCAAATTAATGAATTGAATGATAAGTCAATGAAAAAGGAATGAATGGAAATAAAGATGGAACAATTGGAACATAAGATGGATGGAAAGTTTGAACATATGGAAAATAAGATGGATGGAAAGTTGGAACATATGGAACAAAATATTATAGAAGTCTTAAATGGGAGACTTCTTAAAATTGATAAGGTGTTTGAATGGACTCATGAAAATAAAGGTAGTATTCAGGTTGAACAACTTTCCAATAATGAGAATTTTCAAGGGGGATTTAACTCCAATAGTGGAGTTACTTATGGATGGTTTCGAAAAGGAGTGAACCTTCACAAGGTCGAATTAAGGAAGTTTGATGGAATGAAGGTCTTTACCTGGGTGAACCAAACAGAATAATATTTTGGACTGCATAATTTTATGGATGATAAGAAAAGGATTCATATAGACACTTTGAAATTTGAGATAAAACAATGTCAATGGTATCAATAAATATGTAAAAGTAAGCCCCCTTCTTATAATTATACTTTGGGTTTATTTACAAGAGACTTAGAAGCACAATATGAGAAATTTTGACAACATGACTACTTCAATTAATTGACAAGAATCAAGCACTTAGGTGATATTGAAGACTATAATCCAGACTTTCAGGTATTGGAAACAGGGGTGAAAACATGGGTGGATTTCATAAGTGATGACCAATTGTTGGAAGCTTACATGGGTGGATTAAAAGAATACATTAAACATGATATTTTCCTAAAACATCTTGAAAAATATTATGCAAGCTATGCAATTTTCTCATCATATTCAAGACAATAATAAGGTTACACACAAGTCTACCATTGAATCATATGCAGGAAACAAATATCATTTTGGGTTCATAAGACAACCATACCTCAACCGAAAAGGTTGATACCTCAACACATGGATGAAATAAGAGCAAAGGGACTATGTTTCAATTGTGATAGAAAATACAGTAAGGGGCATAAATGTAGTGAGAATAAATTATTCTACACAGATTGTGAAGAGAAAGAAGATAAAGAATTGGAACCATCCCAATATCTATATCTAGAAGAGACTATTCCAATGATATCTTGTCATGCATTGGATGACATCATTACTCCACAAACCCTAAAGATACAAGGATACATAAAAAAGAAAAGAGTAACAATGTTGATTGATTATGACAGTACCCGTAACTTAATCAATTATAAATTAGAAAAATGTCTCAATTGCTTTGTATTCCTAGCACTAGAGTTTCAAGTAATGATTTCAAACGGAGGTAACATAAATTGTTCTAGGAAGAGCCATGGTATTAGGCTCAATATGAGGGGTATTGTTTGGATAGTACCATGATTTCCATCCAAACAGGTGGTGTTGATGTTGTATTAGGGGTCTATTGGTTACAATCATTGGGAATAATGGACCTTAATTCTCAAGATCTTTTCATGAAATTTTCCTCAAAAGGAAATTAAATTTATCTTAGAGGTATCCAAGGGAAACCCTCTAAGGTGATAATATCTAATAGCATGACAAAATTACTCAAAAAGGGACACAATGGTGTAAATGCACAATTTGTCTCACTAGATGTTCAAACATCTATATCCTTTTCTCCAACGGATCTCCAAATAGTTATCAACAACCATTCCAAGGTATTTGGATAGATGCCTAAGGGTCTTCCACCTACTCGAGATCATGACTATGCTATTCATTTGCAACCAAGAAGTGTACCACCTAACATTAGGCCTTATATGTATCCATATGCATAGAAGAGTGAGATTGAGCGTATAATCCAAAATTTTTTAGAGACGAGTATCTTTCAACCTAGTCGAATATCTTTCTCTTCAACAATAGTGATGGTTAGAAAGAAGGATTGTTCATGGAACATGTGTCCAGATTATAGACAAGTCAACAAAATGACCATAAAATATAATTTTCCTATTCCTGTCATTGATGAATTGCACAAAGTAATGTTCTTTGCTAAGTTTAATCTTCGTTCTAGATATGATCAAATCAGAATGAGGCAAGAAGACATTCCCAAAACAACCTTTAGAACACATGAAGGTCATTATGAGTTTTTGGTTACGAATTTTGGACTTACTAATGCACCTTCAACATTTCAAAGATTGATGAATTCTATTTTCAACCCCTTCCTTAGAAAATTTGTGTTAGTATTTTTTGATGACATACTAATCTACAACAAATCTGGGGAAGAGCATGTCCAACATGTTGACAAAGTATTACAACTTTTGGAAAAGAAACACCTTTATGAAAATCCTTCCAAGTGTGCCTTTGGGGTTCAAGAAGTGGAATATTTGGGTCATATTGTCTCTCATGAAGGTTTAAAAGTGGACCCTAACAAAATTAAATCTATGAGGGAATGGACGATTCCCAAAACCTTGAAAAAAATTAGAGGATTCTTAGGATTGAGAGGCTATTACCAAAAGTTTGTCAAGAACCATGGTCAAATAGTGACACCTATAACAACATTATTAAAGAAGGAAGCGTTTTATTTGACTTAAGAAGCAACCAAATATTTTGAAAAACTTAAGGAGGATATGTATACAACTCCTGTCCTAGCCACACTAGACTGTTGGGTCCTCCATTTTTGGAAATACCTATATTTTTGGAAAAGCACAACATGCTAGTGGAAGATTCTAGATTGGCGCAGACCCCCCTTCCCTCAAAAGGGTTGCTCGACCTCCCGATCTAGGATCTTTGAAAACACCTGAGTTAGAGTGACTCCTTAGGTCCCCTTTCTTTTTTTGGGAACCCATAAACTCTATCACAGGTCCTTTCTTCCCTTTTGCACAGGTTATGTGGCACTCACAAACCCTCTCCTTAACACTTCTCGAGTTTAACACCAACAAAGCTAACTCTCTATACCAAAATTCCCCTTGGATGTGACCATGGACCACAACCATGGGCCAAATCCCTTCGCGACCCCGTGCTTCAGAACTTTTGCGAGCTGCTTGCTCCTTTTTCCCAATTCCTGAATCGACGAATTCTTCGAGACCAAATCTACGGTCCACGTTCCTCTCGTGATAAAAAGTTGTGATCAACTCGTGAGTTCAAACTTCGTGAGTCCTCTCTTCTCCTGACTCTATCCTTCCCTACTTGTGAATCAACGAAGTGCCGATCCCAAATCCACGTGTCCTATCTCAATGGACAACTAGGATTGTTTCGGCTCCCATCTCTTAGAGTATTCTCTCCTCAATTTTTCTCAAAGGGTTCTTCCTATGAACTGCGTGGATCTCTGCCACATACCTTCTGGATCCAATGGTCCAAAATCACTTCGTGAAGATATTTTTTTACCCTTGGCAAACCTCCCAAATTTCTTGCTCCCGAACCTCTCGATCTTCTGCCACCTGTCTCCTCCGACGATGGATGATTTTCCGGCCTTCGGGACTTCAACAAGTCCTCGACCCATTTGCACACTTAGCACAAATTTCTCTTTTGAGACTTAGGATGTTCTCGAACTCCTTTTGCACATAGTCTTTCTTTCCAAGGTACTTAATCACCTTGAAATTTCCTACCGAGTCTGTGAACTATCCTGGTATGCCCTCCTAACAACTTCTCTTATGAATCTACTGAGTTCAGACACACACTCCTTGCATTGGATCACAAAGTTTCCTCTCTTTGTCGCACACTCCTTACACTTAGCCTAGAGAACTAGACTTAATTCAACACACTCATAGATAGAAAACTGTATCTCTATCCCTGCAGATGATTCCTAACATTCATCTACAATTCAAATGCATATAAATGAAATTGATAACACAACATCCATTACACTGAAATTGATAACAGGAAAAATTGTCATTTTCTATTAATGGTGGGATGTCAAATTACAATAGTGGAATCTGAGCTACAACAGAGTCTCGACTCTTCGTGTTTCTTTCCCTATGCATTTCTTCTCCTGGCTAACTCTATCTTGGATAACCTACTACCCCTTAACATATACACTGTTAATAAGCTATATTCTATCAACCTCCTTCCAACAACAACAACCACGATTTATACAAGAGGGGCTCGACGAGATTCCCTCATAGGCTAAACTAGTGGTGTCAAATCACCGTTCAAAACGCCTGTCTAATGGGAAAATTACAATGATGGAAATCTGCTCCAAATCAGATGCAGATCCCTCCTATCATCAACCACTTAATGTCGACCTTATCTTCATCTTGCGCGATTGCACAACTTGGCTCTTTTAGCTTGTCATCATTAAATTTCTACATCATGATTTTGATTCTCGAGGAAAAATGAGAGGGCGACACCTCTCCCTTTCTTGAATACACACCACACAATTTAATTGACTGGTGCATGTTGAGGTGGAGCGATGCTCCTGCATCATAGATGACGAAAAACAATTAGACAATCAGAAAACTAACTGAAAGTGTAACAATAGTGAAAATAGCCAAAAACATCATGCACTAGCTGGACGATCATTAAAAAAGGCCAAGAGCATCGAGCACATGAAAGGAAAAAGCCGGAAAGACAACGAAATCAAGAATCCAAGAAGTGCCCAAAGGAAAACTATAAAGATAGAGCTATGGAACGAGAATTGGTTGGTTATGATTGTAGTTGGCCCTTGGTCTCGATTGTGGGTGGTTAAGATTATTGTAGTCAATAGTATCTTTGAGTAGAGAGCTTGGTCCTATAGATATTGTGTTGGTCACTACTGATAGTCCTATTGCCTTTGTAGAATGCTTTTGAGTTTGTAATGGGCTATGTAGAATCATATTTTGTTGTGAAAGAGTTTGAATTGGATACCTATGCCGTATGATGATTTTTGGATCTTGGACTTGCTAATATAAGGATGTGTTTGGGCCCTAAATTTTTTTGTTATTGTGATCTCATGTGATGTATATGAATCTATAATTATGTCACACAATTGCTTCTTTATTGAATGTTTAAGTATTAGCTTGTTGTTCATGATTATCTTTGGGGTTTATTACAATCTATAATTAATGTTAACATAAATTTGATGCTATATATTCTCTGACTCACTTCATCAACCAAGTCTCGACTACACCTTGGGTGAGACTTCCTTCCCTTATGGAAGGATGAATATGATGACGTAGCTAGACTACATCGGTGCATTTTGTTGTAAAATATAGAGAATATTGGTCTCAATCTGATCCAGGTGGATATCGGTGGCCACCCACCTTTTTCGACTGGCTCAAAACAATTTTCTGGCAAATTTGGCAATTTACTATTTTTAGCAATTTTTAACTTCTAGGGCCATTTTGAGGGCCCAAATGAAGGTTTTTTGATATCGAGGTTCTCAATGATATTCAAATGCATTATTAAACCCCCCAAATTAATCTCCTTGACGATACCTTTCCAACGAGCTATCATATGCCTAAAACGGACATCATATGAAAAAGTTATGACCCCGGGAAGTTGATGTACTAACTTACCCAAACGGGGCCCACATGACTTTTGGTGCTTCATTTCCCAGGGTTAGGTTTTTGGATGTCTAGGACTTTTGACATTCCTGTTTATTGTAAAAATTCCTTCAGAGCCTCATTGTAATCATCTTCTTGCGAATGTGAGTAGTCGTCACATCTCTTCTCAGAGATAAGCTGCCACCATTCTAGCGAGTCTTTCACTCTGTATTTTTACAGTCTCTGTACATTTATTTCATGAATAGAAATCGTGTATTACTGTATATTTGTGTTTATGGTTGCATCTCTGATACATTTATGTTATATTATTGAATATCTGTGATATCTCTGTGCATTTCTTTATTATATCTCCGATCTCATTTCGTGCCGAAAATAATCCGGATCAGTGGTATCAGAATAGGATGTTCTTGGTTGTTTTTTTCAGTGCATGTCCCTGACAAGGTCTGAGTATAGAAAGTTGGGTCTCAATCTTGTCTCTCTTGAGGATAATCGCTCTCGCACACTCAAGAAACCCTCAATGGCGAAAGAAAATAAAAATGATGGAGTAGACGATCCTATCAGTCTATTGCTTGAGCAAGCTCTCACGCGACAGAGGGACGAAATGATGGAGAATTTTTCCCACATCCTTCAATGCCTTCCGATAGCAGCAGGTGCATCTTCATCAAGCAGCCACTTTGTAGGCACCTCACCTTTCAAGGTACAAGTTAATTTTGATATTCCTATATTTGAAGGACAGATAGATGCAGAAGCCCTAGACAAATGGTTAAATATGCTAGAAGGTTATTTCTCTGTTCACAAATTTTTCGACAAAGAAAAGATCATCTTCACACTCCTTAAAGCTCTCCCCCATGTCAAACATTGGTGGGAAACTTATTGGGAGTAGAGTTCCACATAGGAGTCTGAAATATATGGGGCCGATCCCACTTGGGATTTTTTTGTGGATGCGGTAAAGGAACAATATTACCCTATTGGCGACTATGAGGACCAGTACATGAGATGGACCACACTGCAGCAAGAGAGGGGCCAAGAAGTTCCGGAGTTCATCAATACCTTCCATACCTTGCGCACCAAGATGGGTATCAAAGACTCTGAATGACATTTGGTTCTGAAATACCATGGGGCTCTACACAGATACATCCAAACTAAAATGGATTTTATGGACATCTCATCACTCGGTGCTGCCTATCGATATGCTGTTAAAATTGAGCAGAAATTTAAGCACCAAAACAAACGGGATTTTGGTTCTACAAATCCGCAACAACCAAAGTATGAAAAAGATGTCCCTAACAAATAGTCTCCCAAAAACTAGTCCAAGCCACATGAAAAGAAGGATCACGGGAAGACAAAGAAGGACACCGGAAAATGGTGCGATTTCCATAAAAGCCCCTGACACAACACCGATGAATGTCGCTCAAAACAGTCATTGGTGGCCGAGATCAAAGACAAGGAGCCAAACCCTGATTCATAATCTGATTATGAAAATACTGGTAAAGGACAGATCATTGATGCATACCCCACTGCTATTGTCGCGACCGCAACAATTCAACCAGAAGAACCAACAAATATTGAAGAGGGGGAGTTCCTTTTTCATTCACAGATGTGGGTGAAGGGAACCCCGCTACATTTTATTGTTGATAGCAGAAGATAGAAGAACCTCATCTCAGCAGAGGTCATCAAACAGTTGGGATTGTCGACAACACCACACCCGCAACCATACAACATCGGGTGGCTTCACCAAGGATGAGATCTTCATGTCAGCTAGCAATGTCGATTATCATATGGCATCCAACCCTTCAAGGATGAGGTATTATGTGATGTTTCCTCACTAGATGTCTGTGATGTTTTCTTGGGCCAACCATATATGTGGAAGTGCCATGCTGTTTATGAGTCTCGACCCCGTAGTGTCATTGTTTCTCTAGGGGGTCATCTCTACAGAATACCAGAGGTAGTTCCGACTACTGTTCCACCTAAAAAGTGCCACAAGGTAGTATCTCATACTGCAAAATTCAGCTTCTTCACAATCTGTTCAAAATGGGAACAGAAGGACACTGTAACCACTACAGCTTCGCCCCAAGCACCTTCTATCCAACAGAAGCAGGTCGACAAGGTTGCAAAAAAGAGAAAATATTCCTTCTGCACACCGTCCTCTCATGTAGCCCGACTTGTTGAATAGCCTCAGCCTCAATAGGTTCGTGACAGACTTCCACAAATTGAGCAACGCGACGTCTCCAGAAAGACAAGCAGCTCACCAAGATGCAGATTCAACAAACGCTTTTCCCTCTCCCCTGGGAACTCAACGCAATGGAGACCACTGCTTCCTAAGGAGGGAGGATTGATCCAAGTGGATATCGATGGCCATCCACCTTTTCCAACTGGCTCAAAACAGTTTTCTGGCAAATTTGACAATTTACTATTTTTAGCAGTTTTTAACTTCCAAGGCCATTTTGAGGGCCCAAATGAAGGTTTTTTGAGATCGAGGTTCTAAATTATAGCCAAATTCATGATTGAGCCCCCAAAATTAATCTCATCGATGATACCTTTCAAACAAGCTATCATACGCCTAAAACGGAGATCGTATGCAAAAGTTACGACCCCGGGAAGTTGATGTACTAACTTACCCAAGCGAGGCCCACATGACTTTTGGCGCTTCATCTCCTAGGGTTAGGTTTTTGGATGTCTAGGACTTTTGGAATTCCTTTTTATTTTAAAAAGGCCTTCAGAGCCTCATTGTAATCATCTTCTTGTGAATGCGAGTAGCCGTCACATCTCTTCTTAGAGATAAGCTGCCACCATTCTAGCGAGTCTTTCACTCTATATTTTTACAGTCTCTGTACATTTCTTTCATTAATAGAAATTGTGTATTACTGTATATATGTGTTTATGGTTGCATCTATGATACATTTCTATTATATTATTGAATATCTGTGATATCTCTGTGCATTTCTTTATTATATCTTTGATCTCATTTCGTGCCGAAAATAATCCGGATCACAATCTTGCACCAACAAATGGTTCCATTGTCGGGACTCGATATTGAAAGTGAATTTTTATAGAATGTCTCATTGAATTTTCAAATATGATGTTGAGAATTGGTGGGAAAGAAGGTGCAATGCGTTCATACAACAAGAAGTAGAGTTGAGGCACAAAAGTTTTAGGGTTGTGCAAAGCATGATGTTTTATTCAGAGCCTACTAGTGAACAATAAGAAATATTTTGGGTATTTCAGTGGTTAGATCGCCTGCAAGAAGCACTAGAATAAAATAATTGAGTCAAAAGGAAGTATAACTGGACTATTGATATTTTAGAGACTCTTCACCATTTTGATCATTCGATCTCTCGTGCTATGGAGTTTTGGGTGCAGATTGTTCTAGAGGGTTACATCATCGAATTTTCTGCAGAGAATCGTCAAGCCTTCTCAAAGGCCGAAGCAATATTTAAAGAGGGATCTAGAGGAAGACTACTGCGGGAAATCCCCTTGTGGCTCAAGGTTTTATTAGTGGAAGAAGGAATATTTCCTATTCCTTCAAGTGATATGGTAGTGTAAACCTTTGTGCTTGAGGGAGGGTGATTTAAGAGAGGGTTCATGCTTTAGTTCAAGGAATATTTTCTGGGGGATATGGGGGGATGTCAAAATAAAGGTGCAAGAGATGAATGAGCTCAGAAGAGGGTTGTTGTTCTTGAGAAGAGGTGGAGGAAAAATATGAAGCAAGTGATGAGGAGGTCCGATCATTCATGAAAGGAGATCAAATTTGATATTAGTCATATCAAAGAGTTAGAAGAGTTGTGGGAGTTGAAGAGACGAGTTATATTGGCCAGCCGATGGTTGAAAGAGAGATTTGGTGAAAGAGATGAAGGTTCTAGAAGAAAAAGACAAGAAGAAGGAATATTTGAAGAGACATATGAAATAATAAATATAAATTCCACCACTGAAGAAGAATATTCAGCTGGAAACCTCGAAGAATTTGCAGGAGAATCAAAACCTACAATGCGTAAAGGTGCTAGATTACATCAAGATGTTAGTGCAACACTACAAATGAACGAGACCCCCTTGATCAAATAATTTTTTTCTGGAGGAAAAGGAAGAAATCCTGAAACACCCATTCCCCTAGAACCATCTATAAATCTAGTAATTTCTACAACAAATATTTTTATCAATTTTGCTAATTCTAACCCTTCATTCCAACAAGTTCAAATAGTAGTAGTAGAGAAAGTGTGGAAAAATTTTCAGTTTTATCACAACTAGGACCATCGAGGTTCATTTTGGTAAATTTTTCCAAATCCAAAAGTGGATAATCAACATGCAGGATCTCTCACATGATATCCTGAATTTTGGGGCAAAGGTAATGAAGATGTTGAACAACATTGGTTTCTATGCGAAGCCATCTGGTGGTCTTGTAGAACTCTAGATGCGAATAAGTTAGTTGAATTTTAGAATACCTTGATAGGTTGGGATTTGAAATGGTACATGAAGGTAATTGAACCAAGGGATCAAGGGAAACCCTTCATGCTCGCTTAGGTGAAGCAAATATTTATAGCGGAATTCCGATTGCCTCAGTCAAAACAACAAGTTCTCCGCGAGTTGTGGGAGATAAAGAAAAGTGATGGTGAGTTTTCTTGGGAGTATAACTAGAGGTTTAAGGATGTGATAGGGAAATTGAAAAAACCCATCCATGAGGATCATCAAAGAGAATGGTTTATTCAAGGGATCCTGCCTTTGACATGTATCCCTCTAACTCAGAAAATGATAGTTATGTTGGGAGAATCACTAGAGAAGGAAATGAAGATCGAGGCTATGGAAGACTATCCAGGGAATTTAAGAATCATGTGATCTCCAAAGGATGTTAATATTGCGTAATTGCAGGGCCAAATATTTGCGTTAATAGAGAAAATTCAAGAATTAACCTTTTCGAAGGTAAGTTGAATGCAAGTCTGGTGTATGGGTTGTTACACGAAAGGTCATGTAGTTAATGGGTGTCCAAGGCTAAGGCGTATAGGGAACTCTAATATAGTCCCTGCACCAGTTGGGCCAGTGGGAGGAGTTTCCTAGGTTGCTGCTACAACACTATTTCATGGGCTTGTTCAATACCATGCCTTCTCCAATAATGAAGGAGGTTAGAGTACCGAGTATTGCAAGATCTGCAGAAGTCGTGGGAATTATCTGAGGCATTGTCCAATTTCACAAAAGTACACCCCTGCACCAAATACCATTTATTGCAAATTCTATGGTTCACCTTCTCATAACACTAATCAGTGAAAATCTATGGATATACTCACGGGCAAATTATATCGGTCCACATTCAGGGTCAATGAAGGACCTCAAATATCTAGGAGAGGCCATGAAGGAAGAGGAGTATATCTAGGAGGATGAACTAAAAGAAGAGAGTCAATTTGATGCTACAATTGTGATGAGCAGGGACAGTTGGAACAAGATTTTCCACTCCCATGGAGACCTTGGTGTGCACATTGTAGGAATAATACCCATGCTACATAACACTATCCATACCTTATTGAAAAATGGGAGGATTGGGCCAGGAAGAGAGTTACCAATCTGGTAAATTTTAACCTAGAAATATGGGTGGCAAAGAGGGTCCTAATATTAATATCGTCAGTAGAGGAGGTGAAAAAACTGGTGCAGATGCAAAAATTGCACATCAACCAAAGATCCATAAAGAAATCCAAGAAAATACCAAGTATGACCCTATCCAAAAAAATAATTCTTTAAAAGCGCATATGAGATGTTTAACCAGATGGAGGGGCATTCAATGCATGAAGTTGCAGAACCAAGATTTAAGTCAAATTTACAACAACCAAAGGATTCTAGTGAGCCACCTGTTCAGATGGATCCCTTAGGAAAAGCGTAGACAGATGTTGATTTGTGGTTGCAACTATTTTCTGACATATTGGATGATGAACAACTTAATAGAAAGCTGTGAAATACAATCAAGTTGGTCTTGGGATATGAAGGAAGCCCAAAGGATTTTATTGCTGCCAACCTTCCAAAAAAGAAAATAAATAGAGTCCAGAGAAGGAAAAGGAGAAATGGAAAGGAGTTCAGGTTGAATGCTCACATTGATGACTATGAAATGAAGGTAGTTATGTTATATTTGGGCTATGACCTCAACATCTTACCAAAGAAGACTTGGGAAGTAATGGGAAAATCCAAGCTTGTTTATTCACTTATTCAGTTGCGGATGGAGAACTAGTACTACATCTATCCTATGGGGAGGCTACAAAACGTTGAGGTAGACTTAGTTGATGTCAAAATAGTGGTCAATTTTTAGGTAATTGAGATCATGGGGGAAAATGATTCTTATCCATATTTTTTAGGCATCAATTGGGCCTACAGAAACTATGTAGTAATCGATCTTAAGAAAGAAACTATGACCTTTGAATCTAACAACACAAAGGTTACTGAACCATTGGATCCATATCAAGGTCCAAGATATATCGAACCAACTGATGATAACATGGAGGCAGACGTCATTTATCAGCTATATGCTCTTACTGTAGGAAAGCAAGCATGTTACATTAATCCCACTACAAATGGATCCGTAAGTTGGTGAAGCATTCAGTTAGGAGATGAAGATTCTGAAGCAGATTTTGAAAATTGGCAACAAGGAAGGTATGTGAACTTTTCAAGGCATTGCACAATTGTCCAAGTAGTAAGGTGGATTGGAATGAATATCAAGGAGTGTCCAACATACGATGGTACATCATATTTATAGATATTTCTCGTTGACATGGAGGTCAGGGTTTTGACAAAACACAGAATCTCAACACTTGACCTAGCCCTGAAGTCTTCTCCATCTAGGTGGTGGGATACTCACAAGGAAAATCTATCCTCTTGGGATGAATTCAAGATTTCTATAGAACTTCAGTTTCTTCTGCCAACAAAGATACCACAACTAGGAAAATATCGGAAGCAGAAGAGTCAGATGCTATCCTTAGAGATATATTATAGTCAATCTAACCCAATTGCACACATTGAGCATTGTCTAAAAGTGTGGAAAGTTGTGCAAATCCCTTCTTATCTGTGGACACACCAGTTCTTCCATTCGTTGGGAAGAATATCGAAAGTATGGTACGTGCACGAGGAGAGACAAGAAGGAAAAAAATATGTTGGAAGACATTTGAGAATCAATTCTTCGATGACTTCTCCTTTTCTGGTAAGACTCCCGAAATCATAGCTGTGCTCCAATAAATCAATACAATGTTGTTTACTACTGAATTTAAGCCTAAATTCCCTATTACAATTTGCTCTGAGAATGAATAATTGTTTGATTATAGATTTTATCCATCCCCTATGAGAGTACCCATGGTTTGTAGTAAAGTTGATAAGGAACCAAAAGATCCTGAGGAGTTGAAGGAACTTATACATTTAACCTTTCAAGAATCCATAGGAATAAGAGACATCAAGGATACCATATCAGGTGATATTAGCATCTCATACACTCAACCTATGAAGTTGTGGAAAGTGAACATTAGGAGTGAGGAGCACCCTAATATGGAAACTATAAAATACTATTGGGATGATAAAACTATGATAGAGATATAGGCTCTGTTGTGGGAGTATGAGGATTTCTTTCCTAAGAGTGTTTTAGAACTGAAGGGTATTAAGGGAGATTCGGGAGAAATGCGGATTGAATTAAAACCAGATGCTAAGCCTGTCAAGCATAGACCATATTGTCTGAATCCATGAGTCAAGTAAAAGGTTAAGAAATATATTGATATAATGTTAGTAGCTGGGCTAAGTTTCCCTGTGGATGAGGCTGAGTGGATTAGTCTTATTGTAATATAGAGTAAGAAGGGTTTTTATGATATAAGAGTTTGTGTGGATTACAAGAGTTTGAATTCAGCTTGTGTGCATGACCCTTTTCCTACTCACTTTAGTGATGAAGTTCTTAATCATGTAGTGGGGAATGAAGCTTATTATTTTACAGATGGATTCTAAGGTTATCATTAGATTAGAATTTTGGAAGAGGATACGATAAAAAATACCTTCACCATAGAATGGGGTTCTTTTTATTATAATGTTATTCCCTTTGGGATGAAGAATTCCCCAACTATTTTCTCTCAAATAGTTATTGTTGGTTGAATCTCTCTTTCACTTCTTGGGCTGACCCAGGTTCGTATCTCAAAAAGTTTTCAACAAAACCCTCTAAAACTATTGGCCCTCCTGGTAAACTAGAAGGAAACACTGCGCGCATAGTGCACAACAGAGTCTCACTCGAGATAAATTTATGGGTGACTGCAATACTCAGGTGTTTGTAGCCTAGGAATGAGTGGGGATTTTTGGGGCGGTTCTTCCTTCTTCATGCATTAAACTTGTTCTTGATTCAAGTATTTCTAAGATTCATTCGTCTTTTAGCCTTATGCATGCATGATAATACATCTATTTATTCATTCATTCACAAAATAAACATTAATAGAAGGAAAATCATTCAAGAAACATCACATAGAACACAAGTTTTATTGTGGTTCACCCCCTCCTAGGCTACATCCACAAAGATTTGGCTTCACTGCTCTTTTATTTAGTCTTCTACAAAATTTGGTGCTGCATGCATTACATCTTCAGTCATACAATCATGATGAGGTTAAGGAACCTCTGTGAGGTAGAATAGATCACACCAGGCTCCTCAGCCTGTGACCTAACCCTCAAAATCTAGCTTACTTTACTCTTCTACAACCTTATTACAATCAACTCATCAATAATAACCGAACTCAACCGCACCTACAACAAATGAACCCCCTACCTACACCTCCTAGGTCTTTATTTATACTACTATATTAGCTTATATTCGTTACAACTTTTGTCAAAAGACCTAACCCTATCATGGATAGGATTTCTTTCCTTCTTGCCACGTTGTTTCTCCTCTTGTACATTGCTTTTCCTCTTGCATGCTGCTTTTCCTTCTTTTTCTGCATGCTCTTTCCTGCCATCTATTCTTCTCCAAAAATAGGCCTGTGCCAAAAATAACCTTTCTTATCAAAATAGGCCTATTCCCAACAAGCCCCCAACAATGACATGTGGCTTGTCCCGAGCCACTTAGTTGGTGTGCGCTCCCTAAACTTCCCTTTCCAAAGCATGGAACTTTTTTGCTAGTTCTTTTCCTTTTTCCCTCATCTGTGCAAATTTTCTTGTTAGCGCCTCTACTAACTCCGTTGTTATCTCCTCCTGCATTAATGATGCAACCTTTGTCTGTGCCTGTGCCATACTTTTCTTCTCCTCCTCCAACTGTGCGATCATCTATGCTGCTTGTTCTTGGAGGGGTTCCAATTCAACTTGTCTTTATTGCTTCTTTGTCTGGGATGTTTTCAACTTTGTCTACATAGTCTTCTTTTCTTAAGTTCCCTTCAAGCACTCCATGATGCTCATTGTTTTTTTCCATTGCTTTAGCTCTTGTATTGCAACATTGATTCTCTCCTCTTCTTGTTCCCACTATTGGAACTTTTAATCTTCTTCCAGTATAGTCCATCTATGCGTGGCTCTGTCAAACAACTCTTCTACTTCCCTTGCTTCTTTCTCCATATCAACTATCTGGAGTGCAGATTGATGTTATCTCTATTCTCGGACCTCCGAAGGAGTTGTAGGATTGATCCTTTCTTTAAGATCCTCAATATCTTACTTATATTTGTCAATTGTTTGTGAGATCATCTTGATATTCTCCCCAACATTCCTCTCAGGTGATTGCGTGTTGTCTGGGATGCGATGATAGACTATTGTTAATCCTTGTTCTAGTCTATCTGTGCATTATTTATCCTCCTCTTTATCCGAGGTTAGTTGGTCACATGTGATTTGTATCATTTCAACGACTACCCTACCCACCTCCAAGCTGGTTGCATCCGTGCGGGCCCTGGATTGCACTTCTTGCATTACACTAGCATGGAGTCTGTATAGTGCCTTGTTGGGTATTTGTGCCATGGAAACTTAAAATTGATCAACACCCGCCATGGGTTTCTTCACAGTCTCCTAATCCATTCTGATCATTAGGTGTGTGAATGTAAAGGTCTCGTTGCCTTGTATTACAATTTGTACTGTCTCCTCTCCTTCTTTCTGTGCAGGGGGTTGCTGTGTCTTTTCCTTTTGCTGCGTTGTGTCTTGTGGTACTTGTTGTCTCCGTACTTGTTGTAGAGTTTCATGGAATTCTATGAGCTTGGCTATGATATCTTCTCATTGCGCCTATACAATGCAAACCACTTCTTCCCCCCTATCGTTGACCTTGTATGTGACTAACTCTGCATCATCCTCTATAAGGGTGATGACTGGGTCTTCTATGACATAATTTCTTTTCTTGCACACCTCTTTTTTCTTCGCTAGATTCCTTATTGTCTGTGAGGGATGAAACCCACTTGTTGTACCATGGACCCTCTCTTCTCCAACGTGTGATGTATCCCCATTTCCAGTCTACAACTAGCTTCCTGTCCATGTTGTTGTTCTCCTTGGTCGTTTCAGTACTGCACTGCTTCTTGTTGGCTGATTTCGCACTGCAACCTTTCTAGTATTATCGATTGGGTTGTTTTTCCTTGCTGAGGAACTTTCTTCAGCCTTGTCCTTAGGCCTAGAGAATTACACCGTGATTGGAATTGTTGCTGGTTTTGATATTGGCAACTACCACAGTGTCGGCTAGTCTTTAACTATCCAGTCCACCTCTTCCTTGGTGATGCAATATTACATTTATAACCATGCCTTCTTTGGATCCCTTACAACCTGGATCCATATGTGGTGCCTAGATGCCTTGAACCTCGCTATCCCTTTTCTATCTTGAACTACCTCCGTAGGCATGCGCCACACATTAGCTATGCATTGTTGTAACTCTTCCAACAACATTGCAAAAACTATGTTGTTTTCTTGTTGCATTTTGTTGTCCTTGGCATGCCAGAGGGACTCATATCTGGCCGCATAACATTTCCCTTTCCTATCCAGGAAAGCTAAGAAATTTGTCTCTTTCCACCCTACCAAATCTATAAGGATGATCAACTAGGAATAATAGAACTTGGTTCCATTGTATTTCACGTCTCTACAATATGCCAAAAACTGGTTCAACGTATGGTGCCCAGCTGAACATTACTCCTTTCGCGCACTGCATGACCACTGCAATAACGCCTGCTAGCGCTTCTTCTTTTCAAAATTTCCTCAATAGTTTGCAAGACATAATATTGTTGGTGAACCTTGTCACATTATCATTGATATCCTTGAGTACAATGCCCCTATTACCCCAACTAGTGCCAAATTGTGCTTTGACCAATTGTGCTATTTCCTTCTTGCATGCCTTGTTATCTAGGTATTCCTCTAGCTGCACGCCGAATGTTGGTAGTCCTGTGATGTTGGAAATTAGTGCCACATCTATTTGTAATGGCCTATCCATACACAGGATGCCTCCGTGTAAATGGGAAAATAACTATTTGACATAGAGGCCGACCTTCTTACCACGCCTGAAATGCGGTATATCCAACAGGTTCATAATGCCAGAGTTATACAATCCCGTTATCCATTGCAGGGGCTCCATTATGGGTTTACCGAGGGGTGCAATTTTCCTTGTGTTTATTAAATAAGTCTCCTTGGCCAAATATGATAATTTGGCTGCATCGCGCACGTCATGGTATGCATACCTAAGTTTTGGTACCTTTCCCAACATATCAACCACAGTGACTGTAACACACCCAACCCATTAAAAGTATTTTTAGGGGATGGGGCATCAAAATTTCTCTTTCTTCAAACATCCCGGATCCTTTGTCTGAGGTCTTCATCCTCTTCTTCTCATCAAGAACTTTCCAAACACTATGGCCACGCTCCAATCTGAGCTCCAGATCAGAATTTATGCCCTTCTAAAGTTATACAAACCTCATTGGTCAAAGTCCATGTGGTTCCCATGTGGATCCATCTCACACGTACTATCTCCAAGTTCCTACCTCCACGATGGAAGCCCATCCACCGTTCCATATCACGACATGGATTGTTTCTCATTGAACATTTAAGAAAGGAGAGTTCGACGTTGCTTTGATGCTGAGCGCCCCTTTTCTGTCTATGCACGAGACTTTTCGTAGTCCTGAACTCCCAAAGTTTTGTAAACTTGCCACGTGGCTCCGGCCTTTAGGCCTTCGGTCTCTCTACAATACTACACCCCAAATCCTCTAGAGTTCCGAGGTTATAGACTCCTAGAGTCCCGGTCACTTCACCAACCACTCTGGTCAGGCGAGAATGTACCAGGGGTTGAAACGTAGTAAGGGTCAGGGGTGACACATGACCTCATCAAGGTGTGACACGCATCATGCTCCAACATGCATAACATATCTGCAAAACGTCCATATCCCGGTGACATGTGGCACGTTGATTGTGGGTCCACGTCACCTTGGTGACATTGGCTTGCCATGTCACACTAGACTGACAACCTTCTAACATCCTTCAGATCTCGCAGACGAGATTCAGCCATGTAGATCCGTAGATCTACATATCCCTTTACTTCGAGACTTCTCCCTTCAGAAGTTTTGCGGTGCAAAATCCTCGTGACTCCTAGAGTTGGTTAGCGTCGGGCTGAACATAGATTATATCTGATGGTCAGTGTTTATCCACGTAGACCCACATATCTATGACTCCTATCACTTCTCTAATTCATCGTTTGAGTGCTCCACTTGTTTACCTCCCCCTTCCTTCCAGAGTGGTCAACGTTAGGCTGAACTTGGCATAGATCCAATAGTCAGGGGATATCCAAAAGGATACCTAGATCTATGGTCCTCTTCACTTCATAGTTTAGGCCTTCGGAGGTTTCGGCGTTATGACCGCTCCATTATCCTGAAGTAGGACTTCACCGAAGTACCATAGGTGGGTCCCTTCTCTGGATGATTGGACGACTAAGAGGGATCCTGAAGGGTCTTTAGATCGACGATCCATATTACTTCACAAATCCATCATTCATGAGTTCTGGTGTGTAGTTTCCAAGTTTCTCCTAGATTTCTGAACTCCGAACCACGTTTGATCTATCGCCACGTGCACCTAGCGTCCATGGCCAGGATTTACTCTAGCTTGCAGAGCTTCGGGGAAATTTACATGTTATTTTGTTTATACTTTGATACCGCCAGATGACTAGACTTACGGATAGCCATTAATATGTGGTCACACATCCCTCTATTCTCAATGACCCAGATTAACTCCGCGACTCTGGAGTTTGAGAGTTTTGGTGTTAAACCACCTCCATTCTCCCAAAGTGGGACTTCGCCAAAGTACTTGGCATGACCTCTTCGCTAGGTTCTATATAACAACTGAGAGTGATTACCAATGGATTCCCAGATCCATGGCCCTAATCAATTCGAAACTTTGGCCTTCAACTATTTTCCAGGGTTACAAAGTCATTTATCCCAGAGCTCTGAATTCCTGGAGTTTCGAAGCTAATAAAGACTTAGCTCCTTTCGAGCTAGCGTGAGGTTCTCAAACCTTGGTCATATGGGGCCTTCGAAAATTCTCGTGGGATATACGCTTAAATTTTTGCCGGGAATTTGTTAAGGCTATGGGTACAAGCCCTCAGTCATGTAGGTGAAAGGTCTGAAATATTTCAGCCAAAGCTACCCTGATTCTTGACATTGCAAGGTCAATTCGTGGAAAATTCCCTTAAGGATTTTCTACTCAATACAAAGATTTTACCTTATTCTTGGTTTTATTTATAGAGCCACACCTAAAAACTCTCTTAATGAAATTAAAGAACCATTCAAATGCAGGGATTTACATAAGAATAATAAGCATTACCTCTATGATTCAAACACTTCAAATCTCAGTCATAGGCGCAATCATTCATTCATTATTTCAATTCTCACACATAGGATAAAATAATACTTATCTGTTACAAGTTGCAACTAACGAATTGAATGTGGGTGTTCGAATTTCCACCCAACCATAGGCTCATTGGCATTTAGTCTTAGCACTCTGGCCACCCCCGTGCCAAGCCATGCTATCATTAGGGAACTTTCATAGTTTCTTAGGGATCCTTTCTCTATCACGGTCTTTGTGAGGTTTACCAAACGCCTCCTCAACATCAAGCTCGTAGTCTCCTACTCAGTTCGTGTCTTACTCTAAGTTATGTTCTCTGTATATCTCTGCATGCCTTTCCCACACCCCTCCTTAGGAACATTTCTCCCTTTCTATCATGTTCCTTCTGACAAAATGAAAGACAGGTTAGATTAGTCGGCCAGACCCTGTGGTACTTCGGGCTGACATTCTTCAGTCAGACCATGCTTCCATTCATGGGGGTGGTTGATGGTTCAACCACCGATTCTTCCTTCATTAAATTATTCCTATCCTTGGGAACCAAAGAAGGTTTATTATTTTCCATGAAGAGAATTTTGGGTTATTTGACATAATGAACCCTCTCTTATAGTTTTCCCATTCTTTCCTCTAGTGATATCATGGCTAGTACTTCAAGGATCCACCCCGAGAGCCTATCATTGGAAATCTAAACAAAATATACATTTACATTGTTCCCATGCCATAACATGGTGATCATAATTAATGATTAATTACAAGCTGGGGAAAACAAGGTGTTACAATCCCCTCCCCTTAAAAGGAACACCATCCTCGATGTTCTTTCTCAGTGACACCTGTCAAGCCTTTGTCATTTAGTTGCTTCATAAATCTTGATCCTCTTTCTGGGTCAAGTCCTTTCAGACTCTTGAACTTCATCACCTACCTTCAATAGTATTTTAAAATAAGCATATTAATCACAATTTCATGTGAAAACATTTTACTGTTGTTCAAAATTCAAGAGGAAAAATTTCGCAATGTAGCACTATACTTATCTGTGCAGTTCGTGGATTTGTATCCATATGGATGTCTTCTTTTTCTTGTCTCACTTTGTTTCTTGGACATACCCATTATGTGCATTATCCCAATCAATAATGTATGAGATTTGTCAAAGCCCCCTCTTCCTTGCGGCCACTTACCCTCTAGGCCCAGGCTCAGGCATCCCCTTCTCTGCTATAGTGTCCCTGAGGCGATCCATCTTTCCTTGCCAAGGATTTCTCACACAGCAAGAGTTATAAATAATTCATTGAGCCTTACAGTCGAGGCATCCCTCAAACTTTCTCTTTTGAGGTGTCCCTCTGACTTGTGTTTCCATAACACAACATATTCTAGGTGATCATGGCTTACCACAGGGTTTTCATGTCTCAACAATAGCCATCTTTCATGTTTTCCAACTTTGAAATTCTTCATCTGTCCTCCCTAGACATATCTTTTTATTTTCACCTATATCACAGGTATACATAAATTTATGAGATATCATTAACAATTTCAAATTCATAATTTTATTGCAAACCTGTCACCCACAGATTTTCTAATTTCCACATTTATTTTCAGATTTGTTCCACACAGGAACCCGATTCACAAGTATGGGACTTTCCTTCCCGTAGCAGTTTATCTCAACAGACAATTGGTCTTCCTTATGGGATTACAACAATGCCATATCTAAGACCCTTTTTATTCCTGTAACTTCAACATTCCTCAACCAAACAAATTGTTAGTTTCCATGCACATTATATTTTCAAACGATGCATACTAACATTCCAAGTCATTTTCATCTATTCAAGGGTACAAAGAAAAAAAGAAATATTATTATTTATGTAAGCATCCTGTCAACATACTAAATTTTTCAAATTCCATTTAAATATCAAATGTCTTTAATCAATGTGCCAATATTCATGGCCACATTCACACCCAATGCAACCTTGCATTGATTTCAAGTTTTCCACACTTTATGAAAAGCATGTTGCCATGGTGTGTTGGAGCTTAGCCAACATTTTCACCATAGGGATTATTCATTCTCGTTCATTATTGCAGCAAGAATGTACTTCCTACTACATGTTTATCATGATCCCAAACCAACACATATGGAACTATAAGTTTCTCTTGATTGCACCCAAGCATTCTTCCTTCATTAGTAACCAGGGTGACAACACTCATGGCCACCCATATTTTCTTTTATTTAACGCCTACATAGTGTAAGTAAAATATTGGAAGATCCTCTTTCCTCAATGGAAAATCATTTTCTTCCCTTTATGAAAACATGCATTTCCTTGAAACAATTCCATGCAATGTGCTAACTATGAGCACCTTTATTCTCAATATCCCTCGACTGGTCATTGTACCCATGGTACTCTTTACTCATGAATTTTATTGCAAGGATTATAACTCATCCTTGATTGGCATAGACTTTCATCAATGTACCATCTTTCTCATCCCAGAGAAAAACATAATACACAACACAAAAAGAATTGAGGGATGTCCCCTTCTTGCAACTCTTTCTACACCTCCTGATACTTTTCAACCCAGCTAAGTTATTTCTAAGGCCTCACTTCCTTTTCTTAACATGGATTCAACCAAGCCTATTCAATCAAACATACTCATTTATTCACTCTCTCTTCCTATTGAATCACTATCAGGATCAAATTCTCTTCATCATAATGTCAACCCTTTTTCCCATAGACCTAGTCCTCGTGACCACAGTCTAACGGAGAGTGCTAAACTCTATCTTCCTTGACTGGCTCGGAGGAAATCTGTTTTCTCTCCATGCGACCGAGAGCTGCGACCTCGAATCTATTCTTTTTAGGCGCTATCCTTTCATCTCCTGTGTCCAGGTGCTATGACCATGGATTAATCCCTTGTCTGCTGATCAATGGTGTAGATTCATCTTCCCCCATATCCGATAGCTGCAAGGGATAGCAGAACCTCAAATATATTGTGGTTTAACTCTCCTCCCGATCTCCATAATGGAATATGCTCACTGGTAATGGAACCAACGTGAGCCATTAATTTGTTGACCTATCAAGATCAACGAACCTGGTTAATTGCAGAGTCTGAACCTGTGCGATCGTTAACTCGTCCTCAAATATTTGCAATGACTCTCGTCTGTTGATCTACCTTCAGCGTGATCTGACGGTCATGACTTAATCAATCGTTGACCTGACGATCCTCCTTCCTCTACCTCCATATCTGACGGTCATGGTTCAATTGTTAACGATTTACCCCTTTGTGTTGATCCGACAGTCTACAATTCTCCTAGATGGAATATTCTAATGGTCCTCATCCACTTATGGAATGATCACACAACTATTGTAGCTCTCCTTGTGGGAAATATTCATTTATTATTCTTCTATTCATTACATGATGTTTTCAAAATGTAATCCAGGATTCTTATATATATAAGCTTGTATCTCACTGCTTAATTCTCAGCAGTCATTAACATTGTGACTCTGTTCTCCTGATAGAGTCTTCACACATTTCCTCCAAATGAAACTCCTTCAGCATGCAACGTGCTTATTTCTTATCCATCACTATATCTGATGGCCTCTACCTTGAGTTAGCTTCAAATTTTTACCAAATATTCCATAAGGAATATAAACATGCATCTTTTTCATACATCCAAATTATGTATCCACACATATTATGGTTTTGTTAACTTACATCCATGATGTAATTTAACCATGCACATAATCATAAGCCTGTGTGTCGCTGCCATAGGTATATTTCACAGCGGACATACATCTCTACTTTAAAATCAGTCAACTCATGATTGTTCTCAATCATTCTCATGTGATCCTCAAGGCATAATCATTTACCACTTATCATGACAACAAAGAATCCTTGCTCATTTAATCTTTCATCTATTTATACTAGCCTTTCCTGCGGGAATGGAGCACATTCGCTTTAAGCTATCATTCAAAACAAAACTTCCATGACTCTTCAGAATGGATTCAACCATGTATCCATGGTATTCATTCAATCTTGACAAGTGTAATGCTTGCCTCACATTTCACTCATTTAGGCAGTCACCTCATTCCTTTAGTATACCTATACTCTTACATCATACATGTGCATCACTTGCACATTTAATATCATTCATACCTAACTGGTATTAATATCGGGATTCATATCAATAACCTTCACAATGCATTAAATCCATGCACTCAAGCATATACAGACACAACCCAAACATTCATCGTGCAAGCTCATTGCTGGCACCTTTTTCCATGTCATTCACACAAATGGACATATCAAACTTCTAGATCCTTCTCCCAAGGATCTTCCATTCATCCTTATGATAAACCTCAGAGGGAAACTCAACACTGAGCTTCTTCCTTAGTTGAGAGTGTCATACAGTTGGCTTAGGTTGATGGAAAATTGGTATGGATTGTTGGTTTTCATTGATGTCAAACACTGGAGAGTGATATTGTAGACCGATGTCAACCCTTGGAGAAAGTTCAGTATCACAAAGGTTTGGGTAATGGAACCAAGTTTGTTTGATTTATACTAGTATGAGTTTTAATATATTTTAAGGTAATAATATTCTATATGGGTAGTACATGTCATTCGATTTTTGGTGGTATGTGGAATGCCACATAACTCCTCACGGTTAGAGAGTGATCACCATGTGAAGTTGGAGAACCCAGGTTTGGGTAATGGAACCAAGTTTGTTTTATGGATAATGGTATGAGTTTTGATATATTTGAAGGTAAGACAATTCTATATGGATATTACATGTCATTCCATTTTCGGTGGTATGTGGAATGTCACATAACTCACAGTTAGAGAGTTATGGCCATGTGAATTTGGAGAACCCTCATGAGTCATCTAGAAGCCCCAAAAGGTCAAAGTGGTTTAAGAGAATTTAGAAGGTAAATAATAAAGTGAAGTGATGAGTGTACTATAAGTCAAAGTGGATAAAAATAATTTATTTAAATAATAAAGTTAATGGATAAATTACTAATTGGACAAGTGGTTAGAAGTTGGTTAACCCTAAAATAAGGAAAGTGGGTTAAGATGGTTAAAAGGTAACCCCTTGAGGAAGCTACATGAAAGTATAAATAAGAGGCAAGGCTCTCTCATTTTAATCACAATTGAGAATATTGAATATCTACAGGTGAATGAGGTCACTAAAATGTATCTAATCCGAATTTCATAGGGAAGGTGAAGTAAAGAAGGCCGAAATTCAAGGGAGGATAAATTATTTTGATGATGCTTTCTAAGGTATGTTATTTACAGGTCATCTCACCATTTTCACAATAATTTTTTTTTTTAGAATTATTCAGACCTTGAAATTGGGAGGCCATTGAGGAAACATATCCAATTAACTGTGGTACAAATTTCAGCTTGTGGGTTGTTGAATTTTTGGAGTTACACTCCGTGGAAAATAGGGTTTGTGTCTAGTCCCGAAACTAGTCTAAAACAGGTGTTTCGGGTAAAAACATCATAACTTCTTCATAACAGATCCAAATTTAGTAAGAAAAAATGTGTTGGTTATAGTAAAGTCTATAGTATTCCGTGTACAATTTTAAGATCCATACAACAAATATTCCGTGTGGGGCACGCTCTACAAGTTCACTCTCTAGAATAAGCCATAATTCAACAAGGTACGCCATTTTTTCTATAACTCCTTTTATGAGAGGTCCTAAGTAGTGACACATGGAGGAATTGCATAAAACACACTGAAGAACATTGTGTACTATTTTTAGATCTTTATTCATTACAGGTACATATTTATGATTATTTCAAGTTAGGGTTGTTGACTAATCCAAAATTAGTCATGTGAGACTAAAGTAAAGTTTGATGAAAATGCTAGTCTCTTGTTGTTAAAGTTAAGGAAGGTT
>ML780940.1:423880-440097 GCA_009831015.1 Picea engelmannii
TTTCTTGAGAAGACAAATCTACTCCCAAAACCAAAGCTCTTCTCCTAAATTCTTGAGTAAAGCTTTGCACATTTTGTCCTTTAGCTTGTCTAAAATTTTGTCAATCCATAGTAGCTTTTTGCATATATGCCAATGGGTAAAATATTTTTTTAATTGCAACAATAAAATCATTCCAAGAGGTTAAAATTTTACCATGTTTCTTCATGTCCTCTTGAGTCTTGGCTTCCCACCAAATGAGTGCTGCACTATCCAATCTTAAAGAAGAAAGCTGAATCTTAGTTTCATAATCTTGAATTTTTTGTATCCTACAATACACCTCAATCTGACGAATCCAATTATCTAATTTCTTAGCATTTACCTCTCCATTATACATTGGCAATTCGAATTTAATATCAAGCTTTAACAAAGGAATTTGTGGAGGAGTTTTACCATGTCCTTTTGGAGAATTTGGAAGAGGTATTGAACTGGTAGAAGAAGAAGAAGAAGGAGGTGAGGGTGGTGGAGAAGCACCATTCCCTCCATTTCCATTTGGAGTTTTATCACCACTGTCTCCCTTGTGCTTTGAAGGGTTGGAGCCTTCACCTTGCAACCTTGTATTCCTTTTTTCCATCAAGAATTTCATCATTTATCTCATTTCCATGAAAGCCTTTCTGAGATCTTCATCTTCTGTAGGAATATGTTCATGTCTCTCTTCATGAGCCATACTTGGTGAATGCCTCCTTGAAGGTTGAGGTGATGATATAATCTTTCTTCTTGAAGGATGAGAAATTGGCTCTACAAGTTTACCTTCTCCTCTTGTGAGTTTCAACCTTGTGAGCATCAGAAAACAAAACACTTGCAAATAATCAAGTCTTCAAAAACCTATGCTCTGATACCAACTTGATCTAAAAATGATAAAGACTTGTATTCTTGAAAATATTTGCAAGTTTTAATCCAAGTGTTCTTATGAAAATGGATCAATTTTGAAAAAACAACTTTTATAGAAATTACACATTCAAGATGCATATAAACAACAACAAATAACAGTGAACAGAAAACACATAACACAACAAATGATAAAGGAGTTCACCCCTCTCTTGGGCTACATCTCCTGGTCCAGCTTCTAATGGATCTTTTGTATTATTTGCTCAAATTGATAAAATATGTGCTTTACAATCCTCAAAATGCCAAATAGATGGCTCCAATGGCTTCAGAACGTCCAAAAACCCCTAGCTGGGTTTTTTCGGCACCTCGTTTGGCCAAAAATTGAAGAAGATAGGCTTCCAGGAAGTTTCCCTTCAAACTTGTTGTCTCTGGATCGCCAAAATGCACCTTTGTCTCCTCAACCTAGCCCCAACGCGCATATTTCTGTTAAAACCCAGCATTGGGTGCAATCACAAAATGGTGCGAACTATAGGACGGTTAGGGCTCGCCTAGCCCCTAACTGCCAAAACCCGTGGGCATATGAGTCACCATGTGACCGCGCGCTCATACAAAAAGGGGCCACATTTTAAAACATATGGTAAAAGGTTTGGAACGTGCGCGTGCGCCGGTGGTTACATTGCAAACATATATGACTGGGGCTGGGGCGTAGCCCCGGCCTGGACCGCGCCCGCATATCAAAACATTGCAACTTAAATAAAATGCAAACCATATATATAATAAGAAACACATGTGGGCGTGCCGGTTGGGCGGCCCTTCCAAAAGCTCTTCCCCTTGCCCTGGAGGTCGCAGGGTCGAGTCCTGCTGGCTACCAAAATTTTAAACCACTGTCTAGGTGACATGTTGCGGCCATTGATTGGGCCACATGTCGCCATTCCATTCGCCACAAACAAGCCACGTGTCAAGAAACGATTTGTTGTCCAACTGCCAACCAACACCTGCCACATGTCATACGACCCTGCCAACTCAGCCCTTCAATGTGTCGTATGGCCTTGCCACGTTAGCATCCGTACAGACTGTACAGTGAGCACAATTTTTTTTGCCTGTTTGACGATTTGAAAAGAACGCGATATCTCTCTCATCCGACGTTTGTTTTAACCCAAACGAGTTGCGTTGGGTTTGTGACGACGAGGCCTATGCACCCGTTCGATTTCAATCGATTTCGAGCAATTTGAATTTTGAGCAAAATTTGATCCCCTGGATCACTATAACTATGTTGTAACTTTGCTGCAACACTATGCTGTAACTGTACTTTCTCCTTCGAATTTTGTGTTGTTACTCCAATTGCTGTTACTCATTATTACTCTACTGCAACTCGCTATAACTCTTCTGCAACACTTTCTGTAACTCTGCTGCAACTCACTATAACTATGTTGTAACTCTGCTACAACACTATGCTGTAACTGTACTTTCTCCTTCGAATTGTGTGTTGTTACTCCAAGGAGGCTATAATAAACAAGTTCGAGAAATGGTCTTAAGATATCATCAATAATTCTTATAAGTGTTGTCATAGTATTGTGTAATATAAATTGCATAATGACTCACTCATGCAATCCATGTGTTTTTTTGAAAGCAATATTCCAAATTATTCTTTGTGTATATTGTCATATTGGTATCCTTACTTCTAATCCAACTTCATGATAACACATGCTTACAATATTTGGTTGATTAGTGCCTTGATTATTTGTAGGGGATATATATATTACAATATATTACAATATTACAATATTATAATGTAATAGTAATGCCATATTACAATGTAATATGGAATTACCATATTACATTGTAATATGGCATACAATATGGTATACCATATTTCATGTAATTTTTTTTTTAAAACCTAAATTCATCGTCTCAATATTGACACAAGTTCGTCAGAAATATTTTACTTTTTTACCACAACTGTTTCTATAGCGACGAAACTTCGTCGCAATTTGCCACGAATATTCGTCGCATATACAACATGTGTGTCGTAAATTTGGTTTTGAGATATTGCACTTGTCGATATTACCATGAATTTTCGTCGCAAGTTGCGACGGACTTTTGTTGCATGTTTAGCAGCTGCGTCGTAAGTTATTGGCTTGGCATAACTTTTTGTCCCAATTGCGACGAAGTTTCGTCGCAATTGCCACATTTCTTCATTGTTATTGTGACGACAATTCATCGTAATTGCGACGATGCATAGGGTTAACCGATATTGAAGGTGGTGACACGTGGAGAGATAATTTCGTCAATGTTTCCATGCACACTTGGATTGTGGATATAGCGATGAAATTATTCTGACGAAAAAAAATCTCGGCTTTCGTGGAAATTGCGACGGATAAGTGTGGCAATATCAACGAAAAACCGTCGCAAATTTGCTCATATGTACTAGTGGTACATGTTGATGCATGGTTCAGGTTGTTTGGTGCAGGTTGATTGGTACATGTTTACAATAGTATATATCACAGTGATAGTGTGACAGTGGTTCCATCATTATAATTATACATCAGGGTGGTTGGACGGGGCAAGGACAGGTGGTTGTAGTCGGAGAACATAGGGGGTTGTAGCCTCCTTCTGGTTGTAGCCAAAGAATTGGGGAGTTGGTGCTTCCCTTAGGTTGTAGCCTAAGAAACTAGGGGGCTGGAGCCTCATTCCAGTTGTAGCTGGAAAACAAAGGAAGTTGGTGCTTCCGATGAATGTAATTCTTAAAGACATATAAGAAAAAACATTCTATGGTTTTCTCCCGCTTTGGATTTCCACATAAAACACCGGTGTATTGTGTATGTGTGTGATTTCTCATTTGTTCATTGTTTATTTACTTTGCAACTATTGGATGATAATTCTACATTGATATAACACTTGCATTTTATGTGAAAAATGATTAAATTTCTCTATTACTGATTCACCCCCCCTCTCAGTAATCCGACAATTGGTATCAGAGCCGGTTCCTTTAGGAAACAGTTTAACCACTGGAAGGAGATCAGGGATTATTCTAAGAATAGAGTACCAATATTTAATGGTCGGAATGGTTTTAAGTATGAGATGTGGAGCAAAAGGATGAAAGTATTTTTACAAGAACATGGACATTATATTTGGCTATCAGTTTTTACAGGATATGATAGTTCAAAAAGGGAAAAAACTGCAACCAAGAAGGAATTGAAGAAGAATAACAAAATAGAAATGGATTTCATCTGGGAAGGATTACCTAATCTAGTAAGAGAAAAGGTTCGTAAATTTTCTTCAGCCAAAGAAATTTGGGATAAGTTACATGACATATATTCTTCACCCATCGCAGATTCAAAAAATGCCAAAGAATATGCATATACAAATCAAGAAGAATTATGTTCACCATGCCAAATAGATTCAGAAGATGAAGAGCACATAATCACCATAGAATTGATTAGTTATTTATATGAACTAAGAGAAGAAAACAAGTCACTAAAGAAAGAATTGATGAAACAAAAGGAGAGTGTTCACATTTTTGAAGAAGCCTAGTAGGTCATTGAGAACTTAAGAACTCAGCTAGAAGAATCCATAAAGATCAAATAAAATCTTGAATATCAAAAGAAGTATTTGGAAGCCAACATAGAAGCATAGAAGGAAGAATAAAAAATGAGAGAGAAGATATTGACAGATCATCTTAAGGAAAGAACTAACGATCTAAACCAGCTTGAGGCAGAGTTTGGTCAAGAAGAGAAAGGACTTGAAGAAGAAATAATCACTTTAAAAATTCAGCTTGAAGAAGCAAAAAGAACGAAATAAGTCATGAAGTCTCAGATAATGAAGAAAGAAGAAGGGGTTGAGAAGCTTGAAGAAGAAGTTGTCACATTGAGAAGTAAAATCGTCAAGCTCAACAAGAAGGTTGAAGAGACAGAAACATCCACAACAATTATAGAGAATGAAGAGAAGCACATAAGGTTGCTAGAAAAGAAGAATGAAGAAAATATAAAGAGTTATGCCGAAGTACTCAAAGGAATGAATCATGGCAAACCATAATCTAAGAAAACTATTGAAGATACATCTTCAATAAGACCATTCATGTTCAAGCCGCAAAGAATCTTCAATCATGATCATGATCAGTCAAGGAAGAAATTCAGAAGAACTACACCACAAAGAAAATCATTCACTCCCAGGTATGCAAATTTATTTTATGGTCATTGTTTTTTTTGTACTAATTTTGGACATAAGGTTTCATATTGCAGGGATTATAAAAGAAATGTTCAATCAAGAAGTGCATATGTGGCCCCACGTAACATTCAATGTTACAAATGCCATAACTATGGACACATAGCTAGTGATTGTAGAAGCATGATCGATACTTCCATGAAAGAGAACACTAATATCAGATATAAGAAAGTATGGATAAGAAAATACGAAGAATAGGTGAACAAAGACTAGATCCCAGAGATCACAAGATTGGCAATAAAACGAGATGAAGAAAATTCTACAGAGAAAAAGAAAGATGTCAGATATAAAAACGTTTGGAAAATAACTAAAAGAAAAGAAGGACATGTAAATAAGGAACATGTTCAAGAGATTGTACTTTCAGGCATTGTAGTGAAAGATGAATCGAAAGATAGAAAGAAATAAGTCAGAGCTCAGAAAGATGATGAATCTACCAATGAAGATGATGATGAATCTACCAATGAAGATGATGATGAATCTACCAATAAATATGATGGTGAATACACACCTGAGAAGGAATTGTTCCGAGCCATCTGACTTAGAGACTCCCAGCTAATATGAATATTAGACAGTGGGAGTCTATGCGATAGCTGTGACAGACCAAAGAACCATCCTTCTAGCATCTTGCAGAGTTTGAGAAGACAGATCCAAAGCAGTCAGTTAGCAGAAGTACAATTTGATGGATTAATCAAGACTTCATGATAGTATAGTGATAAATGGGTCAACATTATGGATAGTTCCTCTAGTAGAGTCTTAGATAGTATGGATGAGAGCATGGATTCATATATTGGTTCAAAGAGTGGTTCAAAGACAAAGGAACATTATCATAATGGATGATAATTACAGAGGAAATGGTTCGAAAAATGCTAATGGATTCCAAATTGACAGATATTTTTTGGACACATGCAGTGCATACAACAGTTCATATTCAAAACAAAGTAATGCTCAGAAACAACAATGAAAAAAGTCCCTACAAACTATGGAAATGAAGCACAAACAACAAACTCTACATCAAGGTAACTCAAGGTAGTAACTTATTAATTGAAATTTATGTTGACGCTCTTTTTTTTGGAAGTACTAATGACATGTTAAGCCAGAAGTTTTCAAAGGATATGCATAATGAATTTGAAATGTCATTACTTGGAGAACTATCCTTCTTTTTGGGTCTTCAAATATGTCAAAGGAAACCAAAGAATTTTTATTTCTCAAACTAAGTATATCAGAGAAATGTTAAAGAGGTTCGAAATGGAAGATTGCAAACCAGTTACCACTCCTATGAAAACCGGTTGCAAGTTGAGAAAATATGATGATTCAAAGTCTACAGACCATAGACAATACAGGTCAATGATTGGTAGCTTACTATATGTCAAAACATCTAGACCATATGTAATGCAGACAGTTGGACAGGTGGCACGATTTCAAGCAGTACCAAAGTAATCACATGTATTAGCAGTGAAGAGTATTTTTAGATATCTCAAAGGAATAGAAGCAATTGTATTATGGTATCCAAAAGGAAAGGATCTACCACTTATTTCCTACACACATGCAGATTGGGCATGTTGCATTGATGATCGATGAAGCACCAGTGGAGCAGTTTTCTACTTGGGTGTGTGTTTAATATCTTGGCTAAGAAAGAAACAATCATCAGCTAAAGCAGAGTATATTGCAGTAGTAGGATGTTGTACTCATGTTCTATGGATGAACAAAACTTTGATATATATGTAGGTTGAGTATGATGAGCCCATTCTAATCTATTGTGATAATACAAGTGCCATAAGTATCTCAAAGAACCCGGTAATGCACTCCAAGACGAAGAACATTCCAATAAATTATCACTTTCTACGGGAACAGGTTGCAGAGAAGAACATCAGATTTGAATATGTGGGCACAAAAGAACAAGTGGTAGACATATTTACAAAACCGCTTCCAAGGGAAGCCTTTGACTATTTTCTTCAGAGACTCAGAGTAATTTCTACTCCAAAATTAATTCTTTTGAATGCTTATATTATATGTCTTATATTTACACGAGGAAGCACCATAAAGAGGACAGTTCCGGTTGGGGGATAGATTTCAGGAAGAGTTCAGTTAGGGGGAGTATCCACAAGGAAAGTTCAGTGAGGGGGAGCAACCCCGGATGAAAATATACCTTTTCCATTGATGACAAAGGGGGATAGATTTATTAGATGCAGGATAGAAATGCTTGGAGAGAGAGCACAAAGGTATGTACACAGGGGGAGCAACCCAAGGATAGTTCACTCAGGGGGATCAGCCCCAAAGGGAGATACCCTTTTCCATTGATGTCAAAGGGGGAGATATAGAAACATTGATGAAGAGTATAAGCATGAATTTTATCATGACTAAGTGTTGCCATCAATGCCAAAGGGGGAGATTATCAGACAATTGGCTTAGGTTGAAGGAAAATTGGTATGGATTGTTGGTTGGCATTGATGTCAACCATTGGAGAGTGATATTGTAGATTGATGTCAACCCTTAGTGATTGATGTCAACCCTTGGAAAAAGTATGGTAGCGAATTTCTGTAGCACAAAGGTTTGGGTAATGGACCCAAGTTTGATTGATGTATAATAATATGGGTTTTAATATATTTGAAGGTATGAATATTTTATATGGTTAGTACATTTCATTTCATTTCCAGTGGTATGTGGAACGTCGCATAACTCCTCACGGTTAGAGAGTTATGGCCATGTGAAGTTGGAGAACCCAGGTTTGGGTAATGGACCCAAGTTTGTTTGATGGATAATGGTATGAGTTTTGATATATTTTCAGGTAAGAATATTCAATATGGATAGTACATGTCATTCCATTTATGGTGGTATGTGGAACTTCACATAACTCCTCACGGTTAGAGAGTTATGGCCATGTGAAGTTGGATAACCCTCATGAGTCATCTAGAAGCCCCAAAAGGTCAAAGTGGTTTAAGAGATTTTAGAAGGTAAATAATAAAGTGAAGTGATGAGTGTACTATAAGTCAAAGTGGATACAAAATAAATTATTTAAATAATAAAGTTAATGGATAAATTACTAATTGGACAAGTGGTTAGAATTTGGTTAACCCTAAAATAAGGAAAGTGGGTTAAGATGGTTAAAAGGAAACCCCTTGAGGAAGCTACATGAAAGTATAAATAAGAGGCAAGGCTCTCTCATTTTAATTACACTTGAGAATATCAAATATATACAGGTGATTGAGGTACCTAAATGATATCTAAGCCAAATTTCATAGGGAAGGTGAAGTAAAGAAGACCGAAATTCAAGGGAGGATAAATTCTTTTGATGATGCTTTCTAAGGTATGTTATTTACAGGTCATCTCACCATTTTCAAAAATATTTTTTTTCTAGAATGATTCAAACCATGAAATTGGGAGGCCATTGAGGAAACATATCCAAGTAGTTGTGGTAAAAATTCCATCTTGTGGGTCATTGTATTTTTGGGGTTACACTCCATGGAAAATAGGGTTTGCGGCTAGTCCTAAAACTTGTCTAAAATAGGTGTTTCGGGTAAAAATGTTATAACTTCTTGATAAAAGATCTACATTCAGTAAGACAAAATGTATTGGTTATAGTATATTCTATAGTATTCTATGTACAATTTTAAGATCCATACAAAAAATATTTCGTGTGGGCAGGCTCTACAGGTTCGCTCTCTAGAATAAGCCAGAATTCAACAAGGTATGCCATTTTTTTATATAACTCCTTTTATGAGAGGTTCCAAGTAGTGACACCTAGAGGAATTTCATAAAATACATTGAAGAACATGGTGTACTATTTTTAGATCTTTATTCATTACAGGTGCATAGTTATGATTATTTCAAGTTATGGTTGTTGACTAGTCCAAAACTAGTCATGTGAGACTAAAGTAAAGTTTGATGAAAATGCTAGTCTCTTGTTGTTAAAGTTAAGGAAGGTTTGCAGGTATGTGATCATATAAACCAGGTCTATTACAAATTTACATATAGGATTTTGATGATGAAATTGATGAGGGATTTTGGTTGAGGTACATGTTGGGTACATGGTTGAGACAAGTAGTTGATGAGTTGGCGCATACATGAGGTGTATAGTTGATGATGTTGGTACAAATTGATGAGTCATAGTTGATAAGTAGTTGATACATGATTGGTACATACTTGGTACATGGTTGGAGGCACTTGTTAGTAGTATTGTTGACACATGGTTTATGGATGATGTAGCATACTAGTATTGGTATATTATTAGAAACAGATATTGATCTTGGTGATGATTATGAGTTGTTGTGTTATGCTTGGTTGATACACATATTTGAGAGTTGTCTTGGTGATTGATCTTGGTGAGTAGATCTGATTTGGTTGATAACATTGATGAGACATGTTGTTGTGATAGGTTGTTTGTACAAGTTGTTACGACAAGTTATTCATACGGGTTTGGTGCACGATTGATGCACTTATTCATGGTACAAGTTGAGATACAGGTTGGTGCATGGTTGATGCACTTGTTTATGGTACAGGTTGATTACATGTTGTTTGGTACAGGTTGGTGCATGATTGATGCACTTGTTTATGGTACAATTTGATTACAGGTTGAGGTACAGGTTGATGCATGGTTTAGGTTATTGGTACAGATTGTTTGGTGCAGGTTGATTGGTACAGGTTTACAACAATATATCTCACAGTGATAGTGTGACAAGGGTTCCATCATTCTACTTATACGTCAGGGCGGTTGGATGGGGAAAGGATAGGTGGTTGTAGCCACCTTCTAGTTGTAGCCAAAGAATTAGGGAGTTGGATCTTCCCTCAGGTTGTAGCCTAAGAAACTAGGGGGTTGTAGTCATATTATTCTTTTGAGCATGTATACACATATTTGTGTATATGTAGGTGCATATCTTGCACCTCTTTACCTCATTCATATATCTATATTTCATTCATGTTGTTACTCCCCTACTGTCATCAAGTCATTATGGACCAATGTAAACCAACAATAGGTCTTACACTACAACCAACCATTGGTTTAATTGAGTCTATTTACATGTTTCATTCATGCAACCATTATCACATGCATCACAACATGTTCTCATATTGCATTTTCATGCCTAGATAGTACTCATGCTAATACACATTCAAGTCTTACCATTAATGATGATAAACATATCCCTACTCTTGTAAGAGTAGTTATCACTTTGACAAAGGGAAAATATAATTCCTCTGCTAAAATTCAGTAGGAATTCCCAAATCACAGTTTCAATATGCAGTCCTTCTCCTCAAGGAGTTAATGCAGATAATAGACAATTCTTTAAAGGTAGAAATACCTTTCAATAGGCTCATCTTAACCTTGGTATACCAGTCCTATGACCGGTCTCTAACCCATCCAGGCCTATGTCTGAATCATGTTCTGCTAGATAGGGTAGGGCAGGGTGCCCTCTACTTTAAATTTTTTTAAGAAAGAAAATCATTCGACTCTTTCATGAACCCAAGCATGCCAAGTGTTGTTTCCATGCTCTAATACCAATTTGTAACACACCCAACTCCTTAAAATGATTTTTAAGGGATGGGGCATCAAAATTTCACTTTCCTAAAAAATCCTGGATCCTTTGTCTGAGGTCTGCATCCTCTTATTCTCATCAGGAGATTTCCAACCACTATCGCCATGCTCCAATCTGAGCTCCAGATCAGAAGTTATGCCCTTCCGAAGTTCTATGAGCCTCATTGCTAAAAGGCCACATGGCACCCAAGTGGATCCATCTCACACATACCATATATGAGTCCCTACCTCCATGGTGGAAGCCCATCCATCATTCCATCTCACAGCAGAGATCATTTCTCATTGAACATTTAAGTGAGGAGAGTTCGACGTTCGTTGCTTCATCGCTGAGCACCCCTTTTCTGTCTATGCATGAGATGCACCGAAGTCCCGAACTCCCGAAGTTCCATAAAATTTCCACTCTGCTCTGGCCTTCATTCTCTCTACAATACTACACCCCAAATCATCTGGAGTCACGAGGTATTAGACTCCCGAAGTCCTGGTCACTTCATCAACTACTCTAGCTAGGCGGGCATGTACCAAGGGATAACACGTAGCAAGGGTCATGGGTGATATGTGCCCTCATTAGGGGGTGACACACGTTACGCTCTAGCAGGCATAATGGATCTACAAAACGTCCATATCTTGGTGACACGTGGCACATCGATTGTGGGTCCACGTCACCCTTGTGAAGTTGGCTTTCCATGTCACACTAGAATAACAACCTTCTAACATCCGTCAGATCTCACAATCGAGATCAAGCCACGTATATCCAGAGATATACGACTCCCATTACTTTGAGACTTCTCCCTTCAGAAGTTTTGTAGTGAAAAATCCTCGTGACTCCCAGAGTTGGTCAACGTCAGACTGACCATAACCTAGATCTGATAGTTAGGGATTATCCATCTGACCCACAGATCTGCGGCTCCTATCAGTTCGCAAATTTTTCATTTGGGTGCTGCACTCATTCCTTCCGAATTGGTCAAAGCCGGGTTGAACTTGGTATATATCCAATGACTAGGGGAGGTCTCAAAGGATCCCTATATATACGATCCTCATCACTTCACAACTTTGGCCTTCAAAGGTTTTGGCATTACAACCGCTCCATTCTCCTGAAGTAGGACTTCGCTGAAGTACCATACATGGGTCCCTTCTCTAGATGATTAGACGAATAAGAGGGATCCCAAAGGGTCCTTAGATCGATGATCCGTATTACTTTGCAACTCCAACATTCGGGAGTTCTCGTGTGTAGTTTCTAGCTTTCTCCCAGAATTTCAGATTCTGAACCACAACTTATCTATCGCCACATGCACCTAGCGTCCACGTCTAGGATTTACTCTGTCTTGCAGAGCTTCAGGGAAAATTGTGCTCTCTTATGTTTCTACTTTGATACCACTGTATGAACGAACTTCTGGATAGCCATTGATATGTGGGAACACGTCCCTCTATTCTCAACGACCCAGATTAACTCCACAACTCTGGCGTTCGGGAGTTTTGGTGTTAAACCACCTCCATTCTCTCGAAGTGGGACTTCACCGAAGTAATTAGCATGACCTCTTCTCTAGGTTTGATCTAATGGATGAGAGTGATTCCTAATGGAGTCCTATATCCATGGACCTAATCAATTCACAAATCTGACCTTCAACTATTTTTGAGGGTTATGAAGTCATTTATCTCAGAGCTCTGAATTCTCAGAGATCCGAAGCTAATAAAGACTTAGCTCCTTTCAGGATAGCGTGAGGTTCCCAAACCTTGGTCATATGGGACCTTTAAAAATTCTTGTGGGATATACTCTTAACTTTTGGCTCGGATTTTTTTAAGGCCGTGGGTACAAACCCTTAGTCATGCGGGTGAAAGGCCTAAAATATTTATGCCAAAGCTACCCCGACTCTCGACATTACAAGATCAATCCGTGGAAAATTCCCTTAAGGATTTTCCACTCAATACAAATATTTTACCTTAATATTGGGTTTATTTATAGACCCACACCTAACATATCTCCTACTGCAATTAGAGAAACATTCAAATGCAGGGATTTACATAAGAATAATAAGCATTACCACTATGATTCAAACACTGTAAATCTTAGTCATAGGCGTAGTAATTTATTCATTCATTATTTCAATTCTCACACATGGGATAAAAGAATACTTATCTGTTACAAGTTGCAGCCAACCAATTAACTGTGGGTGTTCTCCTTTCCAGCCAACCATAGGCTTAGAGGCATTTACTCTTAGCACTCTGGCCACCCCCATGCCAAGCCATGATATCACTAGGGAACTTTCGTAGTTTCTCAAGGATCCTTTCTCTATCACGATCTTTGCGAGGTTTACCAAATGCCTACTCAACATCAATATCAAAGTCTCCTACTCAGTTCACGTCTTCCTCTAAGTTCTTTTCTCTGTATATCTTTACATGCCTTGCCCACACCCTTCCTTGGGAAGGTTCCTCCCTTTCTATCATATTCCTTCTGTCAGAAGGAAACTTGAGTCATCCTGGTCAGCCAGACCCCGTGGTACTTTAGGATGACATTCTTTAGATAGACCATGCTTCCATTCATGGGGGTGGTTGATGGTTCAACCACTAGTTTTTCCTTCATTAATTGATTCCTATCCTTGGGAACCAAAGAAGGTTTATTATTTCCCATAAGGAGAGTTTTGGGTTATTTGACATAATGAACCCTCTCTTATAGTTTTCCCATTCTTTCCTCTAGCAATATCATGGCCAATACTTCAAGGATTCACCCCCACAGTCTATTGTTGGCAATCTAAACAAAATGTACATTTACATTGTTCCCATGCCATAACATGGTGATTGTAATTAATGATTAATTAGAAGTTGGGGAAAACGAGGTGTTACAGTGACCACTGCATCTGGGAGATACGGGTGTGTGATATCCATGGAGTCCTGCGCCTTCATTTTATATCCCATAACAAATGGGCCTGCGTCTATTTTGTCTACATCCTCATCCCTCTCGGAATATGGCCTATCAGTGGTATCCTCGACTAACACTTCCTCTCCTTCGTGGGTATGTCGCGGCCCCGTTGTTTCATTCGACTTTGTGGGCGTTGTTGAGTCTCCATTTTTCCATAAGATAATAACCTATATTACCCTCTATCTAAGTCTTTTTGCCTCTATTATAAACCTATACTGGACTATTCCCTCCCAAAATACATGCCTAATAGCTATGTCATGTCTACAAGAGGTAATTGGTGATTTAAAGAATGTTTGTTTAACTTTCCTTAATTAATTCGATTGAAAGTGTTTTATTTTTTATAGTTCTAATAATTTGATTTATGAGCAGTCTATCTGGCACTACCAGACACCATGTAATCTGGTACCGAATCCATTCCGGTACCCAAGATAGTTTTGATCCGATACCAAGACGTGCACTATTCTGGTACTCCTTGCTCTGTTCTATTCTGGTACTAGACTCGCGACTGTGTGCAATCCGGTACTAAAACCTCTGTTTTAGGATGCACCAGTTGGACTTGGATAATGGTGGAAAGTTAGAGAAGACAGTTGGATAGAAGCGTTTGAGTTAGTTCTCTAGTTGCAAGAGACTCCATCACTCATGCACTTCGTGTCATGAGGATGGAGTCGACTCCTCAAAATTTGATGTAAATCTTAATTCTGGGATTTCCCGAACTATTTAATGTTTATCCATACATATTGGTAGTATCGGCTTACCTTATATAAGGAATGTTGTGTAGAAAGGAATGTAAGAAATATACGATAAGAATCATACAGTATTTTTCGTCATCATGTATGAAGTAAAACACTGTTGATCCAATTTACCAGTTGAATTAATACATAAGATCTTTTATGTCAATTCTTCGATGTGAGTGAAAGTTTTAGCCTGTTAACTCCTTAAGAGGTTCCTTGTTGGTTCAGCAAGGGCCCACTGCCCCAACTAAGGTAAACCTCATTGTATACGTTCCGTGTGTTTGTGTTTGTAGTTTACAGCAACGTGTGTGTGTGATTTGTCTTTATTTCATTCTTAGGATTGAGCATCGAGTTCATTATTTTGGATTGGTGTGTAACAACAAGTATTATATCAAATAGACATTTTATTCTCAGATGTTGAAGATAGCTATCTCATGATTTGAAGTGTGGACTGATATTTTAAGTTTATGATTGTAGTATCATAGGGGACTAGGAGACTTTATCTTTTATCTACATGTGCTGTAATAAAGTCTTTCAGTCATACTGAATTTTCCTCATGCTGGTTTGATTGAGTTACATGAGATTGAAGTCGGCTTTTTGTTTACAGAATGGTTGAAATTGATTTCTTTAATCGTTACAGGAAACAAGCTTCTTAAAGTTCATCTTTTCAATACAAGTGCCTAACATGAACATACTTGTTTCTCTAAGACAACATTTCTTTGATTGACTGTTTGTTTGAGTTTCATTATCAGTTTTCTCTTTTAGGTTCAGAGGATATTTTGAAGTGTTTAGAGATCTTAAAAATGGAATTTTTATGTTATTAATTATTTCCTATATGCAATAGACTTAGATAGGTTACTTGTTCTCGGCACATATGGTGTAACGACTCTTTCGATTACGAATCCCAGATTGACATTTAAATGAGTGTGAGATATACAGTGAACATATTTACGCACCAAAATATATATATATACACTATTAATTCCCACATTTAATTATCAACCGGGGCTCGCAAGCTTCGAGGTGCAGGCTCAGGAAACGCAAGATCAGAGCCTAGTCTAGCCTAATATAAAGCCGACAAAACAATATTCTGTTAAGCCCTAATATTGGCTCATTACCACTTAATTGGGGCATATTAGATTAGTAATGTTATTTTATTTATGTCGGCTTTAGGCCATTAGTTGTAATTTNCATTTTCATTTTGAATCATCTTGTACTTGAACATTTAAGTGGGGTAAAAGGAGGTTTCCCCCTCGAAGAGGCTTATTATCTGATATTATCTCTTTTTCAAGGCGTTGATTACTTTTCTTGAGGTTTTTCTATCCTATATTGAAGTTTGGTTCTTAACATATGGTATCAGAGCTCAAGGTCTTGGGGTTTCTCTGCTACATTTGAGACACCGTGGCATTTTCGCTATAACTTTTTTTCTACAACGTTTCAGAAGGAATGGATTGGAGGTATTTAGAAGACAGATCAAGGTACGTTGGGTTAAAACTTCATCTCCTGAGGCCTTATACTTTCGGAGATATAGCTTTCACAAGATCGGGTTCTAGAATCATCCTGAAATGAGTCATTGTGGGATTTTCGCTATAAAAACTTTTCTGTGATGTTTCAGACCCTGAACTCCGGAGGCCATTTACAGAAATTAGAATTCTATCTATGATAACAAGTTCAGCTTCTGTGTCATCTTAAATTTTTAGATACACCCTGTGTAAGATAGGGTATTTGACTAGTCCTATTGACTAGTCTCAAGAAGGTGTTCCGGGTAAAATAATCATAACTTCTTCCTAGAGTATCCAAATTGAGTGGAACTAGTTGCATTGGATCGTGGACAGTCTGTACTATTTTGGGTACGAGTTTCAGAATTTGATATCAATTATTTTGTGCGGGGCATACTATACAAGTGAGATCTCCTGGAAAGGCCAAAAATCGGCAAGTTGTGGGGAAGTTACCGTAA